>NJDC01008660.1:0-13990 GCA_002245475.1 Calephelis virginiensis
GTCAAAGAAACTAAATTAACAAAATAAAAAGAAGAAATTTTTAAGTAAGTATTCAGTAAGCGCGCATGTCTTTGCTACGCTTCAACGATATTTAATTTTGCGCCCGGAGAATTCAACTTTTTGATAACTCATTAGTTGTTAATTTTTTTCTGATAGCGTAAAAGGCAATTTCGGTCTAAATTACGCGCATAACGTGTCTAAAACAGATTTATTTGATTACGGGTTAATACTGTATTGTAAAAAATATGTTCTAAAGTAACCCTTCATTTTACTGTTTTAAGTAAACGCAAAAATTGTGGGTTATTCTTTAGAGATAGACATATACCACCGCTTACTTTTTTTGAGATCTATCGAAGAGAAAAAATCCCACCATACATTGTTTTGTTGAAACTCAAAAGGTTTTGGCAGCGTTTTCGAGGAAAGCTCCCGATGGGCTTATTTTTTGCCGACATATTGAACTAATATCGTTGGTTTGTACAAAACATAAACTTACTATACACTTAAACCTTCCTCAAGAATTGTTCTATCTACTGTTGAAAACCGAATGAAAATCCGTTCTGTACTTTTCGAGTAAATCGCGAACAGACAGACAGTATGTATTGATGATTTTGTTGTAAACATAGAAAGCGGAAAAGTAAACTGACAAATAGACTTTCGCATAACATAAGCAAATAAATGAATGGATTAATAATTTACCTATAGATATTATCACTGGTGGTAGATTACCTTTCAGCAACTTGTCCGTATAAAGATCCATCGTCTTTCCTATTCCTGCCGCTAAAATGACAGCGTCGTGTTCTAGTCTGAAGAGTATGGTAGCCGGTAGACTTATAAAATTAGCCTAACACCTCGGCTACAAGATAGCAGCGCGCCTACAACATCTATGGTGTCTATAGGCCACGGTTATCTCTTAATATTCCCTTCTGTTCCGAAGGGTACCCAAGTGAAAACATTTAAACATTTGAAAAATATTTAATATCGTAATTGAGTTTGTACCACTGCTTTCCATGGACTTGTGATAGTCGCGATTGTCGTTTTCCTATGCCATGATACGGAGCGTATCAGTATCAGAGTAGACGGAGGGCAATCAATCACCAAATTAACTAGGTACTATAAGCAAAGTGTATGTTTAAATATTTTAACTTACCTACAGAAATTTCGTAGTAGATAATGAGATAAATTTTGTGAAAAATCTTCGATATAAGGAGGAGGTTACATGTTCGACTTATGTATTTTTTATATGTTATTAATCTATTTTTTATCATTTTTAAAAAGATAAAAAAATTAATTAAAGAGCCCTTTCGAGGTGGTCACATTGGTACCAAATTAGCTAATGATATACCAGGGAAATCGAGGAATATACTTAATTTTTGTGTACTTAATAACAGACTTACCTACAAAAAAAATAGGTTTACTTCGCTTAAACTATTCTATTAAAGAGTTATGTTATAATTAAGCCTATAAATTACAGTCCATCAGACAGTCAGATGAGTAACCCACTGTTAACATCTTTTGTATCTATATCCGTAACTACTACGAAAAAGATTATATTATATATATAAATCCGTAAACTGATTTCTGTCGATATGTCACTGCGATAAATTCGTTGATAATCATAAATGATCATTTATACAATATGTCACAGTTATCGCGCCTATCATTTGATATAATAAATACCCTTCAATGTTATGTAAATTAACTAGCTGTTTTTCGTGATTTTATCTATAAATACATAAAAAGAATCACACCCAACAAATTTATCTCTAATAAAAAAGTCCGCATAGAAATTGGTCCATTCGCTTAAAAGTTATGATGCCACACAAATACATACAGATACACACACTCACACACACACACACACACACACAAACACACACACACACACACACACGCGCACACACACACGACACGGGCATACACTCATACAGGCACATGAATTATTTATGTTTTACTAGTATACCATGATTGTATTTTTTCTATAATAAATATTAATCTTAAACCGGAATTTGCAGGACTCTTCCACCTAATGTAATTGACTTTCACTAGTTGAATAATCTAGCAATCTTAGTCTTTAGATTTGTAACGTGGTAATGGGGTCGTCACTGAACCATTACCATGTTACAAATACAGTAAAAGATATTTGCACTAAAATCTTTAGCTTACATATACATAAAACATTAATTATTATAGTGTTTAGCACGTAAGTAAACTTGAATAAAAAGTATATAGCAGAAGATCAGAATATAATGAATTTCGTACATCCGAAACATTATAAAATATGTTTTATGCTAATATCTGATATAATATAAAATAATAATAATATCAATCTTAACTTCTACAGACAATTTAACAAAACTTACATATTATGTACACAATAACTACAACTTAAACGTAGTAAAACTAAAAAACCGACTTCGACTTCAATAATGAAGTCGTCGGAGTAGACAGATATAGAGTATTTTCCTCGATTTCACTGAGACTTCATAATCAGATGCAGACTTGGTAGCAATGGGATCAACTCGGGTGTTACGCTCTTTCAAATAGAAAAACAATTCTTAAAATGCGTTCAGAAATCGTGGAGTATTGACATACGTAAGACATATAAGTCGCCTCTGTGGTCTAGGGATCCGGCGTCGGACTTGACTTTTTGAGGTCTCGGGTTCGAGCCCCAGTTCGGCAACAAAAAACTAGAAAATGTATATTTTCAATTTTCTAATGAAATGAACGTTGCCCGGGATTGGATGTGACCGGTTGGCGATTGGCTTGCCACCTATTACATTGTGGGACTTTTTGTCAGCGGCTAGCCGTGGATGCCCTTGTTGCGCATCTGCCTACCACTTCGGGGATGTGGGCGTGAAGATACTTATTTGTAACAAATATAAGAGTATGAAATATAACCCCCTCCCGTTTAAGTTAGCAACGCGTCATGTTTTATTGTATTTAAATAAAACCACCATGTTTACTATCAATATCCAGTACAAATATGTTTAAAGTTTAAACATGATTAGGTTTTCCGACTTGTACAAATATACACAACAATTCAGTCGCGTCGCTATTTAAATATTTTTTATATAACTTGGACCATCTTGTTAATAAAAATGGACTAGAGTACTCCAAGGTTTAACCTGTTATTATAGTCTTTACTAACTGTCTGTTCCGGCTTTGCTCGGATGGTATTTTTTTTGTTGTAAATTGAGTTGGTACCTGTTCTATCTTTCAAGTTGGATCAAACTGCACACGGTGTGCAAATTTGATTGAAATCGGTTTAGTAGTTTAGGAGTCTATAGCGGACAAACATCGTGACACACTTTTTATATATATTAAGACTAGCTGCCTATTCCGGCTTCGCTCGGATGCTAATTTTTTTGATTATAAATTGAGATGTAAGCTATCCTATCTTTCAAGTTGGATCAAATTGCACACGGTGTGCAAATTTGATTCAAATCGGTTAAGTAGTTTAGGAGTCCATCGCGGACAAACAACGTGACACGTAATTTATATACATTAAGATAAGATTACACTGTAGGTATCGTGAGGTCTGGCACTCGATACTCTTTACCTACCCCATAAGGGACTTGGCGTGAAGATATGTATATATGTAAGATTACATTGTAAAACAAACTGTAATATCAACTTTACTCTTATTTTAATTTTTGTTTAATAATAAGACAGACTAAATAGTAAAACCAAATCCTATTAATATTATAAATGCGCAAGTTTGTAAGTATGGATGTATGGATGTTTGTTACTCTTTCACGCTCGAATGGCTGAACGGATTTGTCTGAAATTTTGAAGACAGATAGATTGTGACCTGGATTAACATATAGGCTATTTTTAATCCCGATCGCACACCGGGTTTCTGTGAAAACGCGGGCGAAGCCGCAGGTAGCAGCTAGTATGAAATAAATCAGGGGGTTGATTCTGTATCTTTTTAGTAATTATTATTGAGTTTAGTGTACATCAAATAGCTGTCAAATGACGTGTTTTATATTTTCTATCTCCTGTGACCAACAGAAATACAAAGGAGATCGCAAATACAAAACACGTCATTTGACAGCTATTTGATGTAAAGTGTACATGTGATGTCCAGTGATCATCTAAAAAGATACTGAATATACATGTTTTTTGGAGATAACACTTGCTCTTATCCACTGTATACTACACTACACTACACTACTAGTATACACTGTATACTACTAGTATACAGTGGATAAGTACAAGTGCTATCGCCAAAAAACGTGTATATATGCAAGGGAATTACACCAAGTGCCTACGATAGCAAGTATAGATACTGAATAACCCCGCAGGTTATTGTGTGTGATAAGGTAGCGAAAAAATACACGGCTTTCTTTATGGTAAGAGACAACAATTGGTTAGTAATTAGGCGTAGTGTTCAAGTCTATTAGTCGAAGATCCGAAGTTCCTACTTTAAGTCGGGATAAAATGTTAATATTGCACCAATTAATGAATAAAAAACATTTTAAAAAATAAAAAAATGACCAGGATTTTTTCCTATTATCAGCTCGGTGTAGGTCGACCTAACCTCGGATCTTAGACCATATCAGCTGTCCTACCCTAAGGACTGAAACACAACACTGTCATTTTAATGGCAAAAATAAGTAACTAAGTACAGTGGGTCAGATGGGTAATATGAAGCTAATACAGAGATTTTGAAGAAGTCAATTAATTGGGTATAAGGGACATGTATTTCATCAGACAATTTATTTACTTGGCTTCCTATATTAAAAAAAATACATTAAATGTTAGATAAATCATTTAAAGCTATTTTATATTTATACTTAATGCTTATATTCGCCATATTTTATCCTGAGTGATCCTTAAAACGGAAGAAGACATTTAAATCATTATCTAAGTCGAGCACAGATTACCACATAGTTAAGTAACGTCCAACTTTCATACATTATGGCCGAATATTACGAACTATTACCGCTTTGTAACTTTCGAAGCCACATAAAAGGCAAATGTAACACTTACGGCCACTAATTGAAAAGGTCACGAATGCAAACAAAACCAGCCGATAGAGTACCGTTATTGTTTCGTAGTGTGCTCTATCAACACTTCATCTATGTTTTGTGGACTCGACACAGGTATTACACAGGTACGGATTAAGTCTTCAGAGGGTCTAAGTGCTTGACCCCTCCCCCGGGCCTGCAGGTATACTCAAAGTTCATTCCGAAAAACTTCAAATCTAAAAAGGCATACCATTCGACTTAGCTAGACGCTTTCTCGGGGAGATCAAGAATCCCCTTATTGACTAGTGTTACAGTTTTGTGAAGGGTTGTCTAAATTAGAATGACCACTTCTCCGATTCTTTCCAATAATGAGTGTTTCCTTCCAAATAACAACAATTACTGTCGTTGAGTGGTCTGTGTAAGAAGAATAAGTTGTTGATAAAAATACATTTTGGTGACAAACTTTTATTAGAGGGGGCTATTCCCAGCAGCAGATTTGAGAAGTACTATTTAGGACGAGATGTATCAAATAAGCCTAAAATTTTTAGGAAATTTCAAAAGTTGTTAGGCCTTCCGATTTTATCGTCATCTTCCCGAACCGGTAAGCGGAAAGTTGATCAACGTATACTTGCAAGATTCCACCTGGATTAACACATATTGCAAGTTTAATAGGTTTGTTAAATACATTTAATCGCTTTCCAGTATTATTAAAAAGTTGTGCATATAGCTGATGTACAAGACTTTGTTTTACTATTTCGAATTTACTGTGATAAGGTCTTAGATCTATTATATTCAATTTATTATATATATCAAAAAACATAGATACAGAGATACAGTACTTCTCTTGTCTCTTTCTATCAGAATATCCATGTGTTTTTTCCTTGTCTTATGGGGTAAAAAACGAATAAGGCTCCAGATCCTTAGATAGATATACTTTGTCCATACAGTTACGCTATAAACGCAGAAGATATTTGGTCCAAGTATTTGCAAAAATGTTGTGCAACGTGTACACTGTAAAGGCCTATTTGGCAGTAAACTTGTGTGGCCAGTGTGGCCCAACACCACATTAAACTGTTGAAATTCAACAATTAAAAGGTTACATTCATTGTCAAATGTGTTAATATTTGACAATATTTGACACTCAAACAAAACCTATCTGCTTGTAATTCTTCTACAAATCCTTGTAATATGCTTTGACAAACGTTAATACACTGCGCAATCGACATATCATTATCCGAGCTATTGAATTTATAAGAATAAATATTGTTTGGCCTTGTGCCTATTACCAGAAGTGTGTAGGTATAGTGCTACCAACTTAAATGTTCAGTAGTTAAAATAGGAACTAAACCGCTAATTTAGTGCAACGTCATCAGAAACCCATAGTGATATGTGAGCACTGAAAATTAAATTCTCACAACTACATTTTTATTGTTTTCTTATAATTATCATCACTAATTTTAACCGACTCTAAAATAAGAAATGGTCCATTCGACTGTGTTTTTTTTGCTTTTTCCTATGTTTATTACTCGATAAAACTTAGACAAGACCATCTTTGGCTATATTCAAAAAGTGTTATCAAATCGCAACGTATGAAATTGAAGTAGGTGTCGGCTGTTTTACTGCGTTAAAATTATCTACATAAAACTTTCAATCAAAACACCAAACGTCACACTAGCGACATATTTACTGAACACATAAGGTGGTCGTACTGTACTCTTAAATCCTATTGAGAAACAGATGTCAATAAATGACATGTAAGTTTGTCATTGAGGTTTTAAATGACGCTAGTGATGTGTGAATTTCACATGTATTGTTTGTATTACGTTACTTGTTGTTAAGTTGACATAAAGTAACAACGTTTTGTTCCGAACCGTGGACGTGACTAATTTGTTATATCTTTACTTTCTGTCAAACAGCTCCTGATTATTAAACGTGGCCATTACTATAACTTTTGGCCAAAAACAGCACCTGTGGTCTAGTGTCAAGGTATTTGCGTTGATTACATGAGGTCTTGTATTCGATGTGTTTGTTTGAAATATTTTTAAAATTTTTGATGAAAATAACGTTGTAAGGGATTGAATAAAATCCCGGTTAGTAATAGGTTTGCCACTTTTTTGGAACTAATTAGTCCTGCTACTAAAGTTGGATGTAACTCTGCCAGCCTCATCGAGATGCGGATACTTACTAACTATATGTGAAATAGAATTTCCATTTTTTAACAAATAAAATAATAGCATAAATAAATAAATATCTCTGGACAAGTTACACAAATTGAATCTAACTCTAATGTAAGCAAATTATATGCTTGTGTTATAGGTGTTAATCAACGATACTATTACATAGAAATACTTAAATAGATATCAGAATAAATTTAATAAACACCCAGACCCGAGACATGAGTTCATCACACAAATGCCTGCCCCTGTCGGGAATCGAACCCAAGCCTCGCGGTTGGTCGTTGTAGTTAGGCGTGTACGCTAGCTACTCCACCAACGAGACGGTCAATACTAGCATATATTCTATACTTTTTAAAGTCGCTGGCAGGTGATATTCCATTGTAGACAGGATTTACAAATAACAGGTGTGCTTATCACCAGTATACCTACTTTATTTAGCTACGAGTAACTGGTTTCGTAGTTTGTAGCAACATCATAGCTGTTACAACAACAACAACAATATTTGTTAAAAGTATGTTGTGGAAGATTACAAGTTTTATTTGTAAATTTTGCGTTAATTATTTCAAAATCGACTCAACCCGTTTTTGCGAATGAATAAATGAAATGAACAATTCTCAATCGACATAATGCTTTCTTTTTAAATAATATCATTAAGAATGCCAAAGGAAGAGGCTGTATCAATACGTACGTGTATGTATGTAAAAAATCAAAAACTTACACGGCTCATTATACTAGGGCGAAGACGAAACCGCGGAGTATTACTAGTTTATATACACAAAACAAATATTTCTCCTTTATTAAGACTACCTTTCTATAAGACCATTCAATTCTCTTCACTTATTAGGAATTGAAGATTTAACACTTTCACCAATTATTAGAAATTGGCAAACGTCGGCCATCGTTGCCGTTCCATCAATCACAATGCCATAAACATTTTATTACAAAAGATCTATAAACGATTAATCCTTATGTCTCCCTATAGACGTTATGATTGGAACATACCCTTAAGAAAATACTTAACGAGTTCGCAAGAGTCGAGCTAAGGTTTGTTACGTCACTTTAGTGTTGTAACTTGTAAGCTTAGACAAAGTAATATTTTATAAGTTATGAAAATGAAAAAAAAAAATCGAATCCACTTATATTACCAACACAACGATGTTAGTGGTGCGTTGCTAAACTATGTCTTGACTTTTTACGCCGTTCGTATAACTCGTTATCCTATTTTTAAATTGTAGCGTAGGTAGTGAAAATTGAGGTAGCAGCAATATTTAAGCAGCAGCGCTATTAAAATAATTAAGGAAAGATTCAAATACATATCATCACGTCAAGTCCCTCACATGGTAGGCAGAGAGTATTGTGTGTTATTTGTCACGATCGTTGCAGAAAAGAAAATTCAAGCGTGGAATGTCGACCTAGGTCTGC
Organism: Calephelis virginiensis; assembly: GCA_002245475.1. Classification (NCBI taxonomy): domain Eukaryota; kingdom Metazoa; phylum Arthropoda; class Insecta; order Lepidoptera; family Riodinidae; genus Calephelis; species Calephelis virginiensis. The sequence continues at coordinate 8,573 of NJDC01008660.1, forward strand.
CTTGGTACCTATCTATCTATATTCGCATTGCATATGTGTTGTGTCAATCTTTCAATTGTTATTCTTTCCACATGATTGAACTAAAGGAGCATATCTCCTTTTTTCACACCAAAGCCTTTTTTACTTCAATATCACAATTTATCGGATCTCACTTTTGCGAATGCGGTCAGCGAACGTAACACTACAAATTTTAAGCAGTGCTTTCATTTTAACCGTATTGAGTCTACGCTTATGCTTTTCTGACAACCCACCTCTCGCTTCCATACACCTACTTTATGATAATCACAAAACTATACACAGGTTCATTTGTAAACAAGCAACAAATTATACATACAAGTAACAACTAAGTAATAGGAAAGAATAAAATAGACTTACACATTAAGCCTTACCATTAAACCTGTACATTCTATGATGTTTACAGACCAAGTTCGTCTATTTTGAAAAAAAGAGTTGCGTGCTTGTGCATTCTCTTATGCCACAAAAATACATTTGTAAGAAATAACAAAACGGAAAATCTGTGGTGTAACGCTCGCTGACCGCATTCGTTGCAGTGAGATCCGAGAACGGGTGGGATTGAAAGAAAGTGTTGGTGTTAGAATGCGAAAGGGCATGCTCCTCTGGTTCGGCCATGTGAAAAGGTTGACAAAGCAGATATACAATGCGAATGTGGAGGGATGTAGGTACCTTACAGGTTGGATGGAGACCAGGGTTGACATTTCATGATCAGATCGCTAAGGTATTATCCGAGGGTGGTGTCAAGAGTCTCTAATACCGGCGTGTTTGTATGAAAAGCGTTTGTATAATGAGAAGGAAGTTAGACAGGTTTGTCAGGATCATGAGGTTTGGCACTCGATACTCTCTGCCTACCTCGTAAGGGACTTGGCGTGAGGCTATCTAGGTATATAGGTATCAAAATATCCTTGAAACAAAACAACAAACAAATTTTACGGTGCGACAAAATCATCCCAGTGTGACCATGGTTTTACGGCGTGTTAAGAATGTATTCAACACTTAGTGGCCTTCGCCATAGTTCCAGTTGAATAAATGTTTACTATGCAAATATTTCCATGAGATATTTAAGCATTCTTATATGGGTTTGAATGATTAATAAACATTAACGCCACACTACTCTTATATATCGCCTTCGTGGTCTAGTGGTATGGTGTAGGAGGTCCCAGGTTCAATTTCCAGGTCGGACAGCAAAGAGGATAATTTGTTATTTCAAATATATATTAAAATAACTTTGGCCTGGGATCGAATATGTGTCCAGTTGACGATAGGCTTGCCACTTATCACTTAGTGGAGCTTAAGGCCAGTTTCCGAGACGCCAATCAATAGTTTAGATCTGTTCGGTTTGGTTTTGTTTGGAAGTCTAAACCGAACTCATGTAGCACAGCTGTTGTGAAGCGGAATTTCAGCTTAAAATTATTTAGTCGTGAATGTCCTGGATCTGGTTCTGCCAACCTCTTCGAGGACACAGACGTTAAAGTACTTTTACATAATCCTACGTATATCCTGCCTACCCTATATATTTTTTTACAAATTCCATTTAGTATTATCTTTTAGCGCTGATATAATGTCAGTGCTCGATATTGTCACTATCCTGTTTGAAGGGTAACATATCCAGTAATCTTATCAACGGAAAGCCTGACATCATCTTGGCTATGCGTAGTAGACATCTTAGGTGTCTAGACGACTTGTATTTGTTACCATAAAAACATAAGTACATATTATAAAAAAAAAGGTGACTGTCGATTGCAATTCACCAAGTCAATACAAATCCTCGGTAGCTCCAATTGTTAGAGCATCCATTAGCTAGAGACGAAAGTTCAAATCACGTTTGCGGTCAAGATTCTTCCATCTTTAAAGTTTTAACATCTTTTAATAATATGATATTGAATATGTATAATGTATATCAGAGGTTCCCAAACTTATTTCATGTAACGCCCACTTTGAAAATCAGTTGTTTTGTAGCGCCCCCCCTCGTTTTTTTCTTGTCAATAACCTCAATAACATATTTGTTGCGCCTAGTTTAAAAAAAAACATTTTTTTCAAGATTTATACCGCCCCCCTCTAGGCTTCCAGCGCCTACAAGGGAGCGTTATCGCCCACTTTGGGAAAGGCTGATGTATATGTATAATATGATTAATCACAATAAAAACTTCGTCTATGTTTAAAAGAATGGTTGAAAGTTGTTAACCCCAAGAGCCCTTCCGACGTGTTGAATGAGGCTTTAGAATAGTGAGCCCAGTGCCGGCCGGAGGGGTATTAAAATAGGTCAGGTCACAGAATTGATTTGATATTGAAATTCACTGTAAAAGTTAGATTTTTTTATAACGAACATAGAATTCGTGAAAAAATAAGAAACGTGAGTAAATGTGAAATTTGAATAAAAATTTTGGTACATTAGCAGGTACGTTGCCAACCTGAGAAAAGGGTTTTACCCATAAATGCAGACGTCTAGATCAAACAAAGTATCATGCCGTCGGGAATCAAACGGCTTCTCCCGCAGTTGGTTGGCAGCTTTAGACGAGTCTTTTTGATATTTTTCGAATTACCAGCTGTTTATTAGATTGTCGCTTCTGTGGTCTATCGGTTCCGTGCTGGACTTGACTACATAAGATCCCAGGTTTGATCCCCAGGTCGTACAACAAAAAGAATACGTGGTTTTTCAATGTTCTGATGAAAACAACGTTGAACGACTATGTGCTCAGATACGCTTGCCACCTATAACATTGTGGGACTTAATATCTACGGTTGATCGGTTGGTACCCACGGTGCCCTAGTTATACATCTGCCCACCTAATAATCAGGTGTGTAGATACCTACTTTTTTTATCTTTTCTAATTACAAGCGGTTCGACACAAACAACCGTAAAGCCCAAACCTAAATAGAATAATTACTTGACCTTCCAATCAATCAACAATTCTCACCGTTCGATTTGGATCAGGGTGAGTTTTTCGACTTTAATTACCTTTTAATTAAAAACCGTGATGCCGTTAATTGTGAGTGCATCACCATTGTTTCGTTGTCGGTTCGATTGTGGTTCGGTTTCTGTGGGGTCAATTAGCACTCCTCCTGCATGGGAATAGGGTCAGCGCGGTGAAGATACATTGACCGCCGGGTTAGATTACGAAAAAACACCACTCCCGTATTCTCGATAAGCTAGCAGAGATATAATCATGGCAATCACATTAGGTGAAAGTCATAAATCTATGTAAGTTTAATCACACCTGTATCCCCGGAGAGGCAGGCAGAGGAGCAACAAAAGTACCCACGTTTAGTCGAAGGTATTTAGTCCCACAATGTCATAACAATGATTATTAGTAAACCATAGCTATTCGGGTACTTATTTAATTCCGAGCAACGTTGTTTTTTTATTAGAAAATTAAAAAACATATTTTGAGTAGGTACTAGGGATTAGCCACAAACCGCGAAACTTGGATTCAATTCTCGACGGTAGCAGTTACTTTAAAATATAGGCGTATGCATTGTTGGGACTTTGTGTTTATTTATTCTGATACTAGCTGCTACCTGCGGCTTCGCCCGCGTTTCCACAGAAACCCGGTGTGCGATCGGGATTAAAAATAGCCTATATGTTAATCCAGGTCACAATCTATCTGTCTTCCAAATTTCAGACAAATCCATTCAGCCATTCGAGCAAAAGAGTAACAAACATCCATACATACATACTTACAAACTTTCGCATTTATAATATTAATTTATTCTGATATCTATTGCATTATTTTTATGTAATGTCGTTGATTAACATCCATACTGATTGCAATGTGTACTTCCTTTTGGGTTAAGTTTAATTTGTGTTAATTTTTCCTGGGATATTTTAGCAGTAATTTAGTCTGGTAGCTCGTTTAAAGTTATTCTTACAACTTCCTGTCCTTAGTCCTGACACGCCGGATGGACAGCAATGCATCTATAACGTTTACGCTATCTATAAACCACGGTAATGTCTACCATCAGGAGTGTCTGGTACGTGTTTACTAACTTACCACTTTAAAATGACATCGTATCCTGAGAATTATAATATTAATACGTGAAGCAAAAACTTCGGACCCCTTTTTATGAAAATTGCGCTGACGGTAGAGTATGAAATTTGGCACACTTATAGTTTATGCGTAGGATAAGTGCAAAACGCTAATATTTTCAATGATAATTTTTATAAAGTGCATTTATTCAAAAAATAAAAAATTACACGTACTACCATGCATTTGACACATACAAACAAATATATTGATGATAACGATAAAAGATCACAGATGGCGCACAAACTATAATCATACAGTTTGGAAACAAAGTAGTTGGTCTTGAGAAATGAAGATGGCGTTCTTATCCACAAGATAATAAAATTTATTATGGTCGAATGTCGATCAATGGGCGACCACCAGTCATAGTATTAATAAGTGAAGAATTATAGACCCCTTTTACGAAAATTGTGCGGATGGTAGAGTATGAAATTTGGCAAACTTATAGTTTATGTGTAGAAGTAGTGCATTAAGCTGACATTATTAATAACAGTGATTATAAAGTGAAATAAATCAAAAAATAAAACATTACACATATTGCCATGCATTTAACATAAAAAAAAAGTATCTTCACGCCCATATCCCGAAGAGGTAGGCAGAGGCACAACCAGGGTACCCACGACTAGCCGAAGATACTAAGTCCCATAATGATGGGTGGCAATTATCGCCTCTGTGGTCTAGCGGTTCAGTTGTTGGACTTGACTGCATGAGCCCGACCCGGGTTCGAATCCCGGGTCGGGCAACAAAAAGAAAATTGAATTTTTCCACTTTTCTAATAAAAAAAATGTTGCTCGGGATAGGATATGTGCCCGGTTGGCGATAGGCATTTAACATACACAAACAAAAATATTGTTATCGATAAAAAATCACAGATGGCGCACGAACTATATTCATAATTTTTGAAAACAAAGTATGTGACTTTGATAAACGTTCGTTCTTATTAAAAAGGCAATTAATTAATAGTAGGTATTACAACATTATATTTTAATTATAATAAATAATAATAAAACAGTGAGCAGCCACTAGTTATAAGGGTTCTTAAAAAACGTCGAAACGCTTCGAGTAATGTAGTTAATAGTATCATCGCCCTTCGCTTCACTCGTCTTGGCGGAGACACTCCTGTGTGTCACAGATATGTGAACATTAATTACGTATTGATAAAATGTCAGGTGTATGTAAATTTACTTTTTGTGGAAGGTCGTTGTTACGTCATGTAATGAACCTTTCCACCTAAGTAAGTAAGTAAGAAAGCACAGTACCTCTATAATTATTTCCAACTAGCTGCTACCTGCGGCTTCGCCCGCGTTTTCACAGAAACCCGGTGTGCTATCGGGATTAAAAATAGCCTATATGTTAATCCAGGTCACAATCTATCTGT
>NJDC01008660.1:26544-55945 GCA_002245475.1 Calephelis virginiensis
AAATCCGTTCAGCCATTCGAGCGTGAAAGAGTTACAAACATCCATACATCCATACTTACAAACTTTCGCATTTATAATATTAATAGGATTACTAGCTGTCCTGGCGAACTTCGTACCACCCGTTCTGTTTGTTTCTTTAGTTTCTTAGTTTAGTTTTAATCTTTCCTGGACTTTGACATACAGTTTAAAATCAAAATTATCGAAAACGGTTCAGCCGTTCTCGAGTTTTAGCGAGACTAACGAACAGCAATTGATTTTTATGTATAAGAGAAAGAATATCACCACCTTCTTCATGAGAGTCTGATTTATTTGAAAGCTATTTAACTTACTTTAATAACTTGTTGAAGGATGAGGTTGGCAATGCACTGTCAAAAGCTTCTGAGTCTATAGATAACGTTTATTTTCCATCAAATCCATCTGCTTTTATATAAGAAACAAGTAAAATTGTCAAAAACATCGATGTGGTAATACATTTAATTTCCCTTATTATATATTCAACGTTGGTAGTAGTTTATGACTATGATACAAAAGCTTTCAAAGCTGGCCTGCTGCGGCTAGCCTATTTATCATAGTGATGAACTTTTATGAAAGCCTTCCAAACAAGCTCGTATAATAATAGCGTCATTTGGAGATTTAAATAACGGCCTTGCAAAATTGGATTTTGTGTCAAAATTAGGCTGTGATCATAATGCACATGGTCATTTGTTAAAGATTTTATGCTTTTCCTAAAATTTGCGTCTCATTGGCCAAAGGGATTATATTATAACTTCACTGACCAACTGCGGAGCTCGGGGTCGATTCTTGACGTGGATGCATATTTCGTGTTGATTATCGATGTCATTTCCGGGCCTGGGTGTATATTATAATTATTATGGTATTATATTATGCGGTATTACATAGCGCTACGGAAAATCTGCGGTGTTATACTCGCTGAACACATTCGTAACAGTGAGATCCGAGAAAGAATGGAGTGGAAAGAAAATGTTAGTGTTAAATTGCGGAAGGGCATGTTCCGCTGGTTAGGACATGTAGAAAGAATGACAGATGAAAGATTGACAAAGCAGATGTACAATGCGCATATGGATGGATGTAGGTACCTGGGGAGACCTAGGCTCCTGACATTTCACAATGAAATCACACGGGTGTTATCCGAGGGTGATGACGTGTTTGTATGAAAAGGGTTATGAATGTGGAGGAAGCCAAACAGGTTTGCCAGGATCGTGAGGTTTGGCACTCGATACTCTCTGCCTACCGCTTAAGGATACGTGTGTATTCTGGTAACTATTTAAGGGGCATGTATGCTAAAATACGTCAGCAATATACTGTTTTTTTCATACAAAGCAATTATGGATCTTGGCAACAAAAATACACAAGATTAACATTAATATGCTTTATAAGACTACTGATTCCAAAACACGATTCATTTCACTTTGCTCGATAGAAAAAAATCAAAAAGTTAACCCTTTTTTGAAAGCAAAATCCAACTGTTTACTTCAATTACGAAAATATCGACACCAGATTTGACATAAACATAGATAAGTATTATACATAAAAGATAACTGTTTCAGTTTTTATATTTTTTTTCAAATTACTTTTATAGTGTCAAAAATAGTGATTTGGCGCTTAAGACATTTACTTTAGAGCGCAATATTTCATAGTAATCATGGAACGGGGGAGTGCGCTGATTGGCTCTTCTGGCTGAATAAGTATGGGGCCTTAAGTATTTCTTTATATCAGGTTTATTGACTAACATCCATAACACAAGCATACCTAGTATTTGTTTACGTTGCTGTTAAATCAAAACGTGTATTTTGTCTATGGACATATGTATTTATTTACCAATTACTAATATTTTTTGTGGTAAAATTGCGAACATCCACACAACTCTCCTGAATGTAAGAGATAAGCGGTCTATAGACATGATAGATGTTGTAGGTGTATAGCTGTCTAGTGGCCGAGGTGTTAGAAGCTGAAAGTCTGCCAACTACTCCATCCTCCGAATAGGTAAGATATTGGAACCCTATTCGGACAAGTTGCAGCACGGCATCACCAGTAAACAACTACATAATATCGAACTCAAAAAGAATTTCCCCTTGTTGGTCCGGGCTTCTTTGGAGACTAGACCATCTGCTTTCTTGTCCAGCAGCTCGTAAAAGGCGAGCATAGGCTTACCGTCACTAACACCGTGACATCTGATTAGGTGGTAGAGTTTCACATCGATTCGCCCGGATTGGTACCATCGCGCCTTACCTATTATTGCCGTTGACGTGTTCCGGTTCGGAGGATAAGGTAGCCGTTAAATTTTAGCCGTAAAACTTACCATTTGCACCTTTGGTGTCTATGGCGGAATTTCTTACCGTTAGGAAATCCGTCTGCTCGTTTTCTTTCAAATACTATAAAAAAATAAAATAAAAAAAGAATTCTACTCAGAATGAAATTTAAGGTGTAAGCGCCAGTAAAATCGCTAGTAAATATTGGTGTTCATTTTTTACTAAAAAATAACAGCTTTTTTATTAAAAATGTAAGGTCGAAAATACTGTAAATTATTTATTTAAATGCACAGAGCTTAGCCGTAGTAATGTTCGCGACTTCATAATAAACCTCAAAGCTGAGGGCGAGGCTAAGCCGGTATAATGGAGCCCTGTCCGAGCTGTCAACTGCGAAAAACAAAATGCATCGCAATTCTCCTCGCATGCACAATGTCTAACAAGAATGGGGTTCACGGCTTTCCTGCCATACGCTAAACTAAGGGAAACGTTAATCTAAACTACTTCGCCGTGAGTCATAAGCTTAAGACTATTTTCTTTTTCTTTTTGTATTCTTCGCTGGATTTGTTAAAGCAGGTACTTTTACTGAGTCATTTAAAAAGTCGGTTTTAATAAACTCTCAGTAAATGATCAAAAATTTACATGCATGTAATCTGATATAACTTTATTTAGCTGCTACATGCGGCTTCGCCCGCGTTTTCACAGAAACCCGGTGTGCTATATGTTAATCCAGGTCACAATCTATCTGTCTTCCAAATTTCAGACAAATCCGTTCAGCCATTCGAGCGTGAAAGAGTAACAAACATCCATACATCCATACTAACAAACTTTCGCATTTATAATATTAATAGGATGGCCAATTTCTTTAACCTATCTGCAGTAAGAGCTATCAGTTTGTTTTGTATGGCATTTTATTACTTGCTGCAGAAAAGCGACTAATTAACTAAATAAACTTTATATTTCATTGTATAAATTTATTTTATTGCCAATAAGTGTATGGCAATTGATTACGAACAAAATACAACTTAAGAGAGCACTCTCCAGCACAATATTTGGAACCTCCATGTTCAGTCCCTTCTTTATTTTCTATGAAGTAAGTCAAAACTCAACTAGCACTAAATAAAAATTTAAAATTTTATCTTAAAATTTTAGGTATATATCTATCACTTGTGGATTATTTTTGGTTGTAAATATTTTAAAAAAGTATCTTCACGCCCATATCCCGAAGAGTTAGGCAAAGGCACAATCAGGGCATCCACGACTAGCCGAAGACACCAAATGCCACAATATGATAGGTGTCAAGCCTATGGCCCACCGGGCGAATATCCAGCCTCGAGCAACCTTTTTATTAGAAAATTGAAAATACACGTTTTTCATTTTTTTAAGTGAAAACTTCTTTAGCGGCGTTGCGCACTTTTTTTGAAATGGGTAAAAACTTCTAAACTCGCGTCAGGGCATGTGACTTGATCGAAAATTCGTAAGACGGCGCAGGGCGCTTGCGCGAATATTTGTGTTGTTATGTTTGCGTACGATAGCGCAATGACTGAATATTGTATTCTACCACATAAATGATACTACTTTCATACTGATAATTAAAGAAATTCGTGCAAAATTATTCCCTAACCATTCCGAAATATTAAAAATGCACAACGTTGATATTCAAGTTTTCACTTCTGCCGGCATTCCCGGAGTGCAACCCGTCTTTTTTTGTTTCCTGACTTGGGAATCAAACCTGGGACGTCACGAAGTCAAGTCTGACATCGGACAGCTATACCACATACCAGGCACATATCCAATCCCGAGCAACATTTAAACATTAGCTTAAAGAAAGTAAGAAAATGCTCCATGTAAAATATGACAAAATCCCGTTTTCTTACTGTGACTCAGCTAATACTTTGTTATGTGTTTAAAATAAGAATTCGTACCAAATGATTTTGTCATTTCATTTTACGAACACCGACTTTTATTTTTTTTATTCCACGGCTTCATTAAAACTGTACATTTATTAAGTCATTCAAATAATATTGTGTTTAAGTTTAAACCTGGTTTACATTTTAGTGATCTCAATTCGCTTTGGTCGATACGATCCTTATGCTATACCTAATATTTAGACCCTAATACTCAAAGCCTTAGACCTATTATCTACATGTATATTTATTAATATAATGAATAATGCACTTTACCGTAATGTAGGTATGATATCACTAAATATAATTAGAAGACAGAGTTAAAATGACCTCTGTTTTAACAATGAACGCCAGATGTACTCTTAAGGACGCTTTCTTTGATGAGGAAGCTCTTTATTTTTTAGAAATTAAATACAAAACTAACTTTTTTAAGTATATACGGTGAATGAAATTATTTGCAGTTAAAATTAAATTCAAAACACCAATCAAGAAAATATGGCTAAGGTTTTGTTCAGTAAAAGAACTCCTTAAAATGTAACTGGGATTTGGGAAAATCTGAAAATTTGAAGTACGTATCTTGACGTCCCTATTCCATATTTGTCTGAGATACATCAAAGGCAACCCACTAATTACCGAAGGTACTCCATCCCGCAATGAGAAAGATGGCAAACTTTTGGCCAAACGGGCTTTTATCTAATCCTAAGAAACGATAGTTGACTAAAAAATGGAAACATGACTCAGTTATAGCACCAAACAGGCGATTAAAAATATTAAGACCATAAAAAAGAAGTTATTATCGTTGCTGCATAAAAGTCTGATTGGATACGATGGAGTTGACATATCTCTCAACAAAACCGTATCGCCTCTGTGGTCTAGCGGTTCAGTTGTTGGACTTGACTGCATGAGGTCCCGGGTTCGAATCCCGGGTCGGGCAACAAAATGAAGATTGGATTTTTCCAATTTTCTAATAAAAAAAAATGTTGCTCGGGATAGGATATGTGCCCGGTTGGCGATAGGCTTGCCACCTATCACATTATGGGACTTAGTATCTTCGGCTAGTCGTGGGTACCCTGATGTGCCTCTGCCTACATCTTCGGGGATATGGGCGTGAAGATACTTTACTCTCAACAAAACCCCTTTAAAACATTAAATAAAAAAAAGAGTCACACGCTAAATCTACTTTACAGCTATAAGTAGTACACGCACTAATACAAAAATTGGGTTTGTAAGCAATGTAAAATTTATATCGCCTCTTTGGTCTAGCGGTTCAGTTGTTGGACTTGACTGCATGATGTCCCAGGTTCGAATCCCGGGTCGGGCAACAAAAAGAAAATTGGGGTTTTCCAAAATTTTCTAATAAAAATAATGTTGCTTGGGATAGGATATGTGCCCGGTTGGTGATAGGCTTGCCACCTATCACATTGTGGGACTTAGTATCTTCGGCTAGTCGTGGGTGCCCTGGTTGTGCCTCTGCCTACCTTTTCGGGGATATGGGTGTGAAGATACTTTTTTTGTAAATTTTACAAAATGTAAAGAAAATTAGTATAAGAAGATATTTTTGTTATTCATACAAATTGAATAATAACAGCAACACAGTGGGAAACCTTGTGATTACTTAATTAAAATTGTAATAGTTTAAAAATTAACGAACTTTAAAACAATTTGTCCACATATATTGCGTTAGAATTTGTACAACTACGATACGTAGGGATGGTTTTACACGAAATGTTTCTTTGTTAATCCAATCACCAATTTCCACATACAGGAAATTTTCTATCCACACATAAAACTAATTATTTCGAAAAATATCCTACATTTTTGGTAGTTGTATTTTTAGTAGATATTTTACATTGATACTCTTTAATATACTAGTAGGTACGCTAGATTAATTTTGTCATTTATAATTTTGCCTATTTGATTTTAATTAAGATATTTATTTTGAATATTTATTTATTTTGCTAATAGCTGTAGCAAGAGTTTTAAGGAATTAATCTTAAAGGTATTGAGGGTACATTAAAGACCCTTCAAACTGACAAAAACAACCTATATATTAAGATAACATGTTTAAACTGTCATGTAAATACAGTATCGACTATAGTACATAGTATTAGACACGAGTAGTTATCACAGAAAGACTGTATATTTATTTGCGCCAAAATCTTCAACAAGAAAGAAGAGAATTCTGAGTTTTAACTTTTAATTATTAAAAATTATTTTATTTCTCTATTACAATTTGAACATGCTTCGCACTGACAAAAAATAATCAATTATTAAAAATAAACTTTTGTGTCCAAAATCAAAATAATAATAAAATTGAGTTTTGTAAGTTTTCTAACATAAGTCTTATAAATAAATGAAGTACAAACCCTTATTGCAAATTTACAATCCTATAAATTTCAGTCTAAAAATTAAAAAAAAAGTCGATGTAGGAATTATTATTAAGTAAAAATTCGTAAATCTTAGAATTAATCTTAGAAGTTTTTATCAACATGTACGTTTTGTAAAACCATTGTAATTTTACTAAAATGTTAAAGTTTAGATCTCGCCATTAATTCAACTAACTTAAGATATACCAATTAACACCACGTCTTACGTAATTAACATATAAGTTTCAAATTACAGTGTATGTAGATTGTATTAATTGCTTCTCATAATTGTTGCACTAACATTTTCCGCTGTAAAGTAGATCTACTTACTTTATGTAACAATTTTGATCAGATAACGATAATAATAAAATGTTTTTCTAATATCGCCTCTGTGGTTTAGCAGTCTGGCGTCGGACTTGACTTCTTGAGGTTCTGGGTTCGATCCTCGGGTCGGGCTACAAAATAAATAAGAAAATGTGTATTTTAAATTTTCTAATAAAAATATCGTTACTCGGTTGTGCCCGACATGTGCTCGGTTGGCGATAGGCTTGCCACCTGTCACATTGTAGGATCGTGGACTAGCCGTAGGGTCCTGGTTGTGCCTCTTCCAACATCTTTGGGGTTATGGACGTGAAGATACCTTTTTTTTTAAATATTTTTGTACATATAATATAAAAAGAGACTGCAAATAATTAATACATTACAAAGGGTGAGCTTATCTCTGATAACATCTCATACTTACACCCGTATTCAAGAAGCTTACTTGGCTAAGTAACAAAAAACCGTTTTTTACGTATATCCATCCAATTCATGAACAATACTTAGTTTGAATTGAAGAATTGAATGGATTAACGTAAGAAATGCATAGCCAAATGTGGTACTTCGCACAGCTTTTTGTCATCACTTAGCCAAGTAAGCTTCTTGTATACGGGTGTTAGTTTAGTTTGGGTAAACAAAAAATAAAATTAAAGCAAAATGCAAAATCGCATCTATGGTCTAGCAGTCCGGTGTTTGTGTTGACTACTTAAGATCGTAGATTCGAATCCCGGATCAGACAACTCAAATGTATTTTTTTTTTCAATTTTCTAATAAAAAAATAACGTTGTCTGGGATTGGATAAGTGCCCGGTTAGAGATAGGTTTGTCACCTTTCAAATTGTGGGACTAAGTTGTGGCTTCGGCTAATCGTTTTGTTTAGTTACAGATTAATTTATATTGTAAATATATAAAAAAGTTAAATTTATCTTCGAGATATCTTTCAGAAATACGAATAGAGCCAATATTTTAAGATTTTTTTGGCCCAATAAAATAAGGCAGTAGGAAAAAAAACATATATGCAAAATCACTGAATTGAATTGTGTGAGTTCTAGTTTGACTTCAAAATTAAAAAAGTATTGATAGTTCCAATTTGGTTCTGAACTGACTTCATTTGTCGATTAATTGACATTGAATATCGGATATGCCTTACGTTGTTTGGATCTGAGCCAACTACATCCGCTGCATCTTCAGAACTATTGAATGACGAGTTATGTGCGTGATTTTTTATTAAATTTTGTTTAATAAAAAAAATTTTTTTTTGCTATATACTAAAATGCAACTTTTTGTAATATACTATTACTTAAACGAAAGCTATTTTTCAAAAACTGCTTTCAATCATTATGACGTTGTATACAGTGACACTTGTTAAAAGCTATTTTAAAAAAATATAATATTTGACAAATATCCAAAATATTTTACAAAAACTGATTTTTCATTAAAAATATAAATCTTGTAACATGGACCATACGTAGAAGTGGCACTAAAGTATACGCGCTGATGTTCTGTCCTTTTACTTTCACAGCAGTATTATTGAAATTTTCCTGTCTTATTAGAATACCGCTCCCAGCTGTGGTAATATCCTCAGATCCTATCTCTGTGTTCTGCTCTTAATATTTATATTAATTAGCGAATGCGTAAATAATCAAGGCTTTCTCAAGGCACACGAGTTAGTTACGCACGGTGACAATGTTTACAATCTAGTTCTGTGTAAACTTGTTTTGGTATTACATGGTAGGTTGACAATGTTTGAGGAATTTCTTTTAATAAGATTTTTTTTATATGTATTACAATAATTAGCGATACATTATTTCTTTATTTACTATTTGTTACAATGGTACACATTTTACTTAAATAGTAAAAGTTAAAAATATAGTGAGACCTAAAATAAATCAATTTTGGTACGTTTAATATTGCATATTTACACATTTGCAACTGTGAGCGTTCATCGACCGTTGTAGCAACCAAATTTTTTAAGTGTTTTATCGATATGGATTTTTTAAATATTTTTTTTTCTTATTTTCAGGTACGTATTGTGAGCTCCTCATTGAATCAGCATTAACTAATTCAAGAAAACAGGGCATGATCTTCTATTCAGACGTAATTATTGAAATTCACTTCATTAATCTTTAGACTTAGTTTTTAAATTATTGTATTTACTTATTTCTAACTTCTAGTTTTTTATACTTGATGAAAAAAAAACAAAGTTTCGATTTCTCAAATAGACTAGATAGATATAATAGATAAAACTAGATAATAGATGGATAGCAGTGTGGTGTTCAAAATGTACTTCAGTTGATTCTTTTTGCTTTTCATAAATGGCATCCCATAATGTACTTAATAATTTAAATTTTAACTCATTCATATTTATCAATTAAGATCTCTTACATTTTACTTCTAATATTGCCTACATATTTAGCACTATAATGGTTTTAATAAAAATTATAAAAAAATTTTTGCGCTTAACTATCGCACGAAAACTATTTGACGATTGGTCGTTTTATACTAAAAAAAATCTCTATTTCGCATGGACATCTCATCACATATAAACGGTTGAAACATTTTTTTTGTGTTAACTATTGTCAGGAGAAGGTCAATATTAAAATAAAGTAGATGAATATTAGAAAATACAAGAAAACTTAACAAAAAATAGAACTTTCTATAACCGTCACTTAATTATTGACATACCACACAATTGTGAATTGTCCAATTCGAATTCATTCGTTCTTCATTCATCGAACTTTTTTATTTTTTAAACATTTATGGTGACACTAGTCGTGCAAACTGTATTCTACTCTTTCCATTTTCTCGTTCCTGTTGTAAATTATTTAATTTATTCATCGAACCATAAATTATAATGCTGACACAACAAAATGTTTAAGCGACTAATTAAAAGAAAACTTTACTATGAGCCTTATATTCACACATTTTCATGAATATTCAGTTTTAATCGCTGAAGTAGTATTAGGAAAAAATGAAATGCTACTTGTCCAGAAGATAACATTATCAACGCTGTACGTTAATGATATGTTGCTTTCTAAATGGTTGGAATGGCAGGAGTAGACTATTTTTTACTTTATAACCGAGTAGTAACAGAATGTTTTAATATTAAACATTATGTACTTACGAGTACGTCGAGATATAAAACAAGTATGTTTTACTCGTTTTTATCCTTTTAAAGTCATATAAGGACAGCGTGCATGTTTTTGGGTTAAATATTCTTAGGTACCTTCTAACATTGAGTGAAATCATTCTGTATTTAAGTGTTTAATTAATTATTAAATTTAACCTAGGTACATGTAACCGGCTAAGTATACCTACTAATGAAACACGTTAGTCTATAATTTATTACTATGATGATAATAATAATAGAAATAGTATCTTCGTGCCCATATCTTCGAAGGGGTAGGCAGGGGCACAACCAGGGCACCTATAACTAGCCGAAGATACTATGTCCCAATAATAATGATTTGTATATAGAGATTGTCATAGAGTTCTTCCAATTCGGTAGGAATTGCAGGGGATTAATGAACATGAAAACAGCTGCCTCTGTAGATCGTAGAATACTAACTTGTGTGGACGGAGTTGTATCATTCTTAGAATACTCTTTACGGACCCGTCTAAGCCCGTGTTCGATTCTTGATTGGCGCAGGCATTTGTGTGATACCTGTGTTCGGACTCTTGTTATCATTTAAATTGTTGCAATATGTATTCTATTGTATTAGTTACTAATTGTAACTGCATGAATTACACCAGTATATGTTTATTTGTTTATATATGAGAGTAATACAGATGTAGCCCCAGTAGGGTTACTCTTGAAGCTTGATTCATGCAATATTGGAACTTGGAATCGAGTATGTCATTTTAGGTACTTTTTAATACAATACTAGCGTATTATTAACATTAAGTTGATAGTAAATAACAGATTATTTTATAAGATTTGTTGAATTTATGGGTAACTAAATGTTAATAACCCGCTAGTACAGTGTTCAAAAGTACCTAAAATGACATTTACGATTCCAATTTCCAATACGCATGATATCGAGATTCAAGTGTAACCCTCCAGGTCGTTTAGTTTCTATAGAGATAACAATTTATATACATACTAGCGGCCTGCCCCGAATTTGCACGGGTATAAAATATACATATAAACCTTTCTTTTCAATCACTTTATCTATTTAAAAAAACGGCATTAAAATCCGTTGCATAGTTTTAAAGATTTAATAGTACAAATGGACATAGGGACAGAGGAAGCGACTATGTTTTAAACTATGTAGTGATTGCATTTTTTTTTATGAGTACTATAAATACAGGTCAATTAGTAACATTTTTATACTAAGCAAAAAATCACACGATTTTTTTTCGAGTAACAATTTTATTTCTGGCTCAAAATTTATAACACATTGTTTTACCACACGTAACATGTGAATATGAGTTCTCATATTTCCGTATTTGTTTTATACAACCTTGAAGATGGCCCGTTCAGGTAAATACACATTTGAAAAACATTTAAGTACCGAAATTATTATGCATAAGTACAATATTATGTTTTTGTGTGTTTAAAAACATAAAATTACGTCAACTTTGTGATATAAATTGTAAGATACCTTGAATTTAATATACGGAAATAAAGTGCTTGAATGATAAACTTATTTGGTGGTTTCACAGGTTTATTATTTTTAATTTTATTTTTTTTATTTACCTTAATGTAGTAAAAATATTCAAAAATGGATACTGATTGCGAAACTAAAACTACACATAGGGTCGTTTCGCCTGATCGCGTCCACTTCGTGGAGTTTGCAGGTTTGAGGTAAAATATAGAAATGTTCTGGATCTAGTTTTGAATTAACTAATATTGTAACCCATCCGTAGTATAGTCTATTTTAAGGTGAAGCTAAGTTTTAGTCAAAATGTCCAGTGATTATTTTTTAGTAAATAAAATAACCGAAATAAGGCGCTTTCGCCTGTTTGGACGAAAAAATCCAGATCGCGTCCACCCATGGACCAGTTTGTGTCCACCAACTAATAAAGGGGTTAAGAGGAGATTTTATTTAAGAAATTTGAAAGAAATATTGAGTTTCAACTATTACTGTATAAAATACATATGTTCACGCAAACGTAACTAAAACAATATCCCTTGCTGGGTTGGCAGAGAATATCGAGTACCAATAGTTACTAGCTCCCTCACAATAGTTACTTTTTTCATACAATAAAGCTGGTCATGGATACTGTATTGACAAGAGTTGGCCGTGGGCTAAAATTGACCATGGAAAGTCAACTTAGGTCTTCCCGGGTAACTAAGTACATCTATCCAGTTTCGCAATATACGTCTGTACTGGCAATATTTCATCTGCCATTCTCACAACATGAACGAACCAACGGAACATGCCCTTACTCATTATTGTACCAACACTTTTTTAATCCCACTCTTTCTCGGATCTCACTGCTACAAATGATGTCAATCAAACTATCTACCCCTGCTAAAAGCACTATCTAGACAAACGTTTGTTTTCATTTGTTTATTCCAGCACTACTACGTCTACTAAAACTCTTGAATACGTTCTGGCTACATCTCTTTCATATGCTATTTTGGTTTTATTTCGTATTCAAATGTAGATACACCTTTTTCTTTTCAATCATTATTCATTAGTTCATTACTGTTTGCAGCTCAGATGATTTGAAGACCAAAATTACATCATCGTTTGTTTATATCAGACTGGTCACCACTAGGTCATACAATTTTTCTGTTTTTATTCAAAATATCTTAATTCTAGAATACAGACATTTTAAAATCTTTGGTAGATTTTGTTGGTCCAGCAGGTAGTAAGTACATTTTCTTTTATAGATTTCACATCAAGCACGTCCATTTTAGAAAATTTTTTGGTTTCCTTCAATTTTTTCCTAACTATTATTACCTATCGTGTTCCCTCTTTCATTCTTGAAATGCTCTTTATCTTTATTATTTTCTAATGAAAACATCGTCATCCGGGATAGAACATGTGCCCGGTTGGCAATATGTTTGCCACCTATCGCATTGTGGAACTAAGGCTAATCTTGCGTGCCCTAGTTTTTTTTAATAAATAAATAAATATCCCTAAACAAATCACACAAATTGAATCTAACCCTATAGTAAGCAAATTATATGCTTGTGTTAGGGGTGTTAGTCAACGATACTAACACATATAAATACTTAAATAGATACCAGAATAAATTTAATAAACACCCAGACCCGGCAATGCAGACATCTAAATGTTCATCACAAAAATGCGTGCCCTGTCGGAAATCGAATCTGAGCCTCGCGGTTAGTCGATGTAGTTAGGTGTGTACGCTAGCCACTTGACCATTGAGGCAGTTGTACCTTTGTCAACTTCTTTGTGGAATACGAGCCTGAATATACTCACATAACTGTCTTTATGTAGTTAAAATTATCATACAGCTGCTTGTGTATAAGTGGAAGAAGGCAGAAAAAGTTCAATGCGCTTGTTCCCTTCCGGAGCGGTGGTGGGTACTAGTCCCGATGAAATGATACAATGCAGTCTACCGACTACTACCTATCTATAACTGTATTTTTATAAAACAGTTACGTAAGATTTAGTATTTAAATAAACAAGTGGACGCAAACTGGTATATAGTATAATCCGTCCATCCAGTTTGCGTCCAGGTAAATTTTCACATCTATATCTTTTTCTATTAACATAATTAAGTGGACGCAAATTGGCTATTTAAATAAGCATAATAATAATGGTAAAAAAACCCCCAACCTTATGACATATATTTTCCTTACATTAAAATAAAGGATCAAGTTAGAAATAGAAAGATGAATAGAATCCGTAATATTGGTATACCAGTTCGCGTCCACCTCATTTTAACTTTAAAAAATACAATAATCAATCAAAATCATCATTATTTTTATTCTTTTATTCATTTTCAAGGTTTAGGAACGAATACAATATTTAACTAAACTTAAAACATTGAAAAAATACGTATGAAACGCGCGCCGGTTCACTACTTTTACCAAAACTATGGATATTTACACAACTTTTTTATATAGGTAAAATTAATTATTTTTTTTAAACAGGAAAAAAATATGCAAACAGTTCTTTTGTCTGAGTATGTATGTTTCTGATATATTATATAATTATATGTCTGAGTATACATACTCAGACATATAATTATAGATTTCTAATATATACTATAATATTCTATAATATGCAGAAACGACTTTTAATTTCCCTAATTTGTTAGTCCACTTATTTTTAAGGGTTTTTAAACGGTGTCCGCGAAATGGACGCGAACTGGGGGGTGGACGCGAATAGGCGAACAAACCCTACCATATCAAGCTATTTTTGGCATAATTAATAATAAATAAGATTTCCACTTTCAAACAAGGAAGTATTTTTAATGTTATTTATTGTAAAACACATTTTTAACCTGCTGTATTTTTAATCATTTTGCTTCAATTTAAGTTTTAAATCCGTGAATTATTTGGTAGAGATTGCAACAAAGCGATAAAACTTCATATATGCAGTGAGGTAGATATATTAAATTTTAAGTGTGATAGTGTCTTAAAGGTA
Source organism: Calephelis virginiensis (assembly GCA_002245475.1). NCBI lineage: Eukaryota > Metazoa > Arthropoda > Insecta > Lepidoptera > Riodinidae > Calephelis > Calephelis virginiensis. Next base: position 40,973 of record NJDC01008660.1, read on the forward strand.
TTATGATAGTATCTGCACAGTAGTGTATCCATTAGTTAATTTATTTATTAAACAACAGATCTTATGAAAATGTTTTGAAATGAACCTTTTATTCAAAATATCGTCTTGTTTTTGTGCTAGTCTCGTTGCTGCCGTACGTGTGCCGGTACGGAGAGTATGAAAAGGGCCAGCAAAATGGATAGATGGTCACAAATTCAGTTTTTAAATTTATAAAAGGTTAAAACATCTTCACGCGCACAAGTACCACTGACATGGTCTACGCAAAAACGATTTTTCTGGTTCTGATTCTAATTCCTATTACAGAACATTAGAAATTAAATTTGTCAAGGACGTTGTCTATTTGACAACTTTAGTAATTTCCCAATGAAAACTCATTTTTAATATCGTACCATTTAATCAAAACTACGGATTCAATTTATTTTCAACAGATTTTCCTAAAATGTAGTTTTATTTTCTTATTAACTTGAAATAATAAACGTTTTTGTGTCCTTCATTTTGGTGATTCTGTTTCTAGTTTTATAATTAAGTGTAGAGAATTGGTAATTTGTTTTTTATCAATGGCACTACGATCCGTTAATACAGTTACGCTTTTTATTGTAAAATGTAATTTATTCTATAATATTGTGTTTAATAGCATCTTAATCAAAAATAAAGGTAATAAGGAAGCTTTTGTAGTTTTTAATTTGTAACTCTGTATTTAGGGTTCAGTAAATCTATATTTATATATATTTAAATCACATAGTAACTATTTTTGTGCCAGTCATATTTGGAATAGGCTGTTAGGATGTTTCAGAGACTTACAAAAAATACTGAAAATTCTTGTTATTTACTGAATTAGGAATGAACAACTAGACTAATATTTATAGAGGCGGTGTTATTTTAAAGTAATTAATACAAAATGATTAGAATGTAAAAGTATCTTCACGCCCATATCCCCGAAAAGAGTAAACACAGGCACAACCCGGGCACCCACGACTAGCCGAAAACACAGTCCCACAATAGGTAGCAAGCCTACCTCAAACCGGTCACATATCCAATCCTAGGCAACGTTATTTTCTAATTTTTTTTGGTGCCACTCCCGGGGTTCGGACCCGGGACCTTAAGAAGTCAAGTCCGTTAGAATGTAACTACTAAAATTAAGTGTAATAAAATCAACGGTAAGAGTGAAGATATCTTGCGCTGAAAAAATCGACAGTAAGAGTAAAGTTATCTTCTGGTGAATATAAAATATGCCTTTTGGTGATAGGACACGGGTATAATCGTATAATTTATGAGTTATAATAGTAAAAAAACGAAAATGTAAAAATTTACCGCGTTGGTACGGGATCCTTTGTAGAATAGCGTTCATGCCAGGCAACTTGTAACAGGTGAGCATAGGCTTACCAACACTAGCACCCTGACATCTAACTAGGTGACAGAGTTCTGAAGCGACTCGCTCGGATTGTTACCACCACCTTATCTATTCCTGCCTCCATAATGTCAGTGCTTGCCGTTGACGTGTTCCAGTTAGTAGTATAATTTAGTTGGTAAACTTTACTTGCTCGAGGTCTGACATCCTGGCCTCAGGTTGGCAACGCACCATTACCACCTTTGATGTCTCTAGTCGACGTGAATTTCTTATCAGGAAATCCGTCTGCTTGTTTGCCTGCCAATACGATAAAAAAGACTAACATTTATAAAGGCTGTGCTATTTGAAAGCAATAACTACAATGTTTCTAAAATTCAACTACTAAAACCAAGTGTGAACAAAACGAGGATGAGGTGAATGAAACATATGTTTTATTGAATCAGGCGTTACTTTGCGGAAATCCATTATAAAAGATATAAATAAGCCTTTATTTTGCTAATTCCGCGTAAGCAGTGTAACCGTTGTGGCAAATAATCCTCCAAACGACACAGAATGTGACAAGTCTAACTGACGTTCCCACCACCCACCTCCGCGACCAGCACACGACTATAGGAAGAGCTCGGGAAACAATATAAATTGTCACGTTCTTTACATGTGACAACCCTACCTAAAGTTCCCACCTCCCACCTCCGCGACCAGATCACAAATAGAGTCCGAACACGGGAAACAAAACCACTTGTCACGTCCTTCGCCAACTTTGTCGAAGCACTCACCACAGAGAACACCAAATCGCACTCGACGTACGTTTCGCCTCTACACCGAGGCATCCTCAGGAATTCGACCGTACCGTACAAACGACGACACACGAGATATGTCTTTTGAGGGGATGCGGGCAAAATCGTAAGCCCAGGTTTGTGAATTTACTCGTATAACAGTAAAACCAAAACCGTAAAATTACTTTAAATGTTAGAATTTAACACATTTCAAGCCAGCCTGTTACCCGAAATGTATAGCTATACGTTGACATTATCATTTTAAAGTTTGCGGTAGGTCAATTAAGGAAATAACGTTTCTAATAATGTTGCCATTCATTTTAAAATTTGCCAATAACCTTATTTGCAAGAACCATCAGAAATTAAATTGAAGTGTATGTTTAATCTTTAAGTATTACTTAAGTAATAATCTGCCACAAGTGTCGCTGAAGCAACATTAACTATTGATGCAAACATTTAAAAGTCAAGGTTTTGAAGCTAGATAAGAAAGGTAAATTATAATAAAACACTGACAAATACAAACGTAGCTTTAAGAGTGTGCCTAAATATGGAATCCTGCTTTCTGAGACTTCTAATGTTCTTTCATAAACACCATTTATTAACTGACATAACTAAAATAATCTTAACCCTAATTCTTATAAAATAAAACATAGGCCAATTTTTAGTTTTTTGTTGTCCGCTGTTAGATATAGCACTTTGAAATGTTTTCTCTCGTACCTAGCTACAATATCTTACATCCACCGAGGATATGGGACTTTCGTAGGGAAATGATTTACGGTATACGAGTATATTGATGTATTTATTTCATTTTTATAATATCGGAAGGCAAACAAAGCGGACGGATTGATGGTAAGAAATTCACCACCAAAGGTGGTAACGAAGCGTTGCCAACTAAAGATCGGGATGTTGGGCTTAGAGCAAAAGAAGGTTTACCGGTTACCCTATCCTCCGAACCAGAATACGTCAACAGCAAGCACAGACGTTATGACAGTTAGAATAAGTGAGGCGGTAGTACCAATTCGGGCGAGTCGCTTCAAAACTCTATCACTTGGTCAGATGTCACGGCATTAGTGACGGTAAGCCTATGCTCGCCTAATATGAGCTGCTTAGCAGGAAGGCAGATTTCCAGAAGGAATTATAGAAATTTTCTGATATGTAGATATATATTTAACCACTAGCACATATACCTCAGCTATGATGGTTTTTGCCACTATCGCTATCATAACATTTAAATATAAGTACACAAAGGTGGTCTTAATACTTGACTGAAATTCTTACTTTAAAAAAACCTTTACGCCCATATATCAGAAGTGGTTGGAAGAGGCACAATCAGGGCACCCACGACCAACCGAAGACAAGTCCCACAATGTGATAGGTTGTCAATCTTCAACCGGGTACATATCCAATCGCCAACATCGTTATTTTTATTAGAAAATTGAAAATATACATTTTCTACTTCTTTTTTGTTGCCTGACCCGGGGATTGGACCCGAAACCTCAAGAAGTTAAGTCCGACGCCCGACTGCTAGACCCGAGAAGCGACTACGACTACCTCCAACTACGATTCTTACCTTATCTTACGATAGGTATTAGTGATTAATTATCTGTGCACAGATGTTTATAATCAAAAAAATAACTCATTTCTCTTAATTTGAAACATGAATTTATTCAACATGAATTGAAAATATTTTTTCAGATAAAATATTTTCCATACCAAAGATAATTGAATAAACGATCTGAGTGCGGAATCGTGAAAACAAAAGTATGATTTCCACCGACCTTGGTAGCAAACACCCATTTCTCGTTAGCTTTGAACACCCCGCGATCGTTGAGCGGATTAAATACTTTTACAGTACGAGGTTACGTAAACGATACGACTTTTAGACCGGCTACAAATAAGAGTAAAAGTTTTTAATGTATTTTACGTGAATTCAATATCTTTCGTTGCTTGACCGATTTACGCATAATATTAAAGTTCTATTAGATTAGTTCTAAGACTTTAAGTGTTACCTAAGAACACTTTAAGTTTTAGTGTAAAGTAGTATTTCATTAAAGATAAGTTCCAAATAATTAATTCTTCATTACTTAACATTCGTTCATTAGGTTTTTTTAGATTAATTAAGTTCGTTTCTCCTTAATCGATTTTAATGTAACGTTAACATTTATGAATTTCTCGTAGACACACAAACCAATAGACAAAATAATAATAAAAATTGAGGTATCTTCAAATTACCTACAGGTCTTTTTTACCTTTGTATGCGTATAGAAAAAAAGATAAGCTTCGCTTTTTTAAGATATTGGAAGGAAAACAAGCAGACGAATCTCCTGATGGTAAGAAATTTACGCCGCCTAGAGTAAGTTTACAGAACACGTCAACGGCAAGCACTGACGTTATTTCGGAAGAAATAGGTAAGGCGTTGGTACCAATTCGGGCGAGTCGCTGTGAAACTCTACCACCTAGTCAGATGTCACGGTGCTAGGTAAGCCTATGCTCGCCTTTTACGAGCTACCTGGCAAGTAGGCAGATGTTCAATTTTCTCCGAAGGAGCCTGGACCAACACGGGGAAAACACGCTCAGTTTTTTTCGCCGGATCTTCTCAATGTGTGGCCGCGTTCAAATCTTGTGGTATATTTCAGTATTATATAAATGCGTCACATATTCTTCTTGCATGGGCGATGTAAAATAAACATTTTTATTCTATTCTCTTCTTTATCTTTAAAAATTAAGATAAGATAATAAAGTTAAGAAAAATAAGATAGCTTCTTTACACCCACGTTATCAAAACAAAATTCAAGGTTGCATTACTTACAGAACAATGGAGTAGGTATATTAAAATATTTGTATGGAAATCTACAATGTATTTATGTATAGAGTACAATTTGCATACAAATTTGTCACACCATTCCAACTAAGTGTCATTAGTTATTACGCAATCAGTCAAGATGCTCAATTTATAAATGAATTATTCAATCAATGATAATATTGTTGCCTTATTCGTTGCCATATGCATCTACAACTTCCAGCTAGACTCTTGTTTGTACCTATTTTGTCTTACCAAATGATTTAAATAAGATACATAAAATGTCATCGCTTCTGTGGTCAGGTGTTGGACTTGACTGCATGAGGTCCCAGGTTCGAATCCCGGGTCGGGCAACAAAAATAAAATTTGGGTTTTCTAATAAAAAAAATGTAGCTCGGGATTGGATATATGCCAGGTTGGCGATAGGCTTGCTACCTATCACATTGTGGAACTTAGTGTCTTCGGCTAGTAGTGGGAGCCCTGGTTGTGCCTCGGCACCCCTTCGGAGATATGGGCGTGAAGATACTTACTTACGTAAAATGTATTTCAATGTCTGTAGTCTAGTGGTCCAGTATTTTTGAAATCATAAGGTCCTGGATTCGAATCTCGGTTCTGTCAAGAAAAAGCAAATGTGTTTTTTCAATTTTCAAATCAAGTAAACGTTGTTTGGAATGTTTGGTCGGTGATAGATTTGCCACCTATGGCGTGGGATCTAAATGTCTTCTGATAGTTGTATCTCCAACTATCTTTTCGGGAATAAAGTGATTTTCTTGTAATGTATTTTTAATATAGGTTTTACCGGTGTTGGTTGCAGACTTCTGTATACAATAAAAAAAATCTACCTCTCTGCATGTCAACTTGTAAGAGGTGAACATAGGTTCCATGTGTCACTGTCATTCCAACAAGACCACTGGCTGTAGAGTGATATGCAGTTACTTGACTATGTAGTCAAGTGCTTTACTGATTCCTGGCACGTAAAAGGATAGAGGATAAGATAGGGATAGACAAAAGGCATATGACAGCGACGCACCTATAACGTATAAAGTGTCTATAAGCTAAGTTGATATCTAATAATCAGTTACCATTATCTTACCATCGTTGTTCTGTGGCTAGGATGTTAGGCCAACTGTGGATGTGTACTGGCTACCTTACCCTCCAGCTCGGAATATGACCAAGTCAGTCAGCCAATTATGCAAGTCTAGGGGTAGCCCTGCCTTCCAAACCGGATCATGGTACTGCCATTCTTTCGGCAGGAGTACGTAAGGTGGTAGACCCCAACATGGACAAGTTGCTGCAAACCACCGCGAATTGCGAAAATTTGAATAACAATACACATTTTGAAATTTACGTTTTGTTCTCAATAAATCAATACAATGTTTTCATAATTTTAGCACGTATCCGAAGTTTGAAAGGTTTGTACATAAAGTGTAGTTTGAAAGGTTTATATAACGTTAAATATAAAAGTAATGTTTGCAATCATTGTGTTTTTGATCTTAATATTACCATTAAATATATTTATTAATCAATTAAATTGAATTTTATGACAAATTTATGGCGAAGTTGAATAATTACTGAATGGCTTTTAAAGATTACCTAAAATGGTGAAAGTAATTGGACGCAGTTACATAGTTAGGTTAATTTTGGTGAGCATTTATCCGTTTGGCTAAACTATTAGGTTTTTACTTATCTTTACGTCAAGTTCACGGGGTAGGCAGAGAGTATCGAATGCAAAAATGTTAACCGTGTAGACCTGATTCCATTACTCTTCAAACAAACACGCCGGTTTAGGAGAATCTTGACACCACCGTCGGATAAAACCCGATCAATTTGATAGGGAAATATCCAACCATTGTCTCCCCGGGTACCATGAGGTCCCAAGTAGGTTCGCATTCTATACCTATTTGTTTTGTCAATATATTTTTCTTCCACATTTTTCATTTTACCGAACTAACTGTTTCTCATTTTTACACCAACACTTTCTTTTAATCCTACTCTTTCTAAAATGTAGAAAAACTAAAAAAAACTATGACCGCCTCGTTGGTAGAGTGGCTAGCGTACACGCTTAACTATAACGATCAACCGCAAGCCTCGGGTTTGATTCCCGACGGGAGCAAGCATTAATGTGATAAACATTTAGATGTCTGCATTTTCAAGTCTGGGTGTTTATTAAATTTATTCTGGTGTCTATTTAGGTATTTCTATGTATAGGTATCATTGACTAACACCGATAACACAAGCATATAATTTGATTATTCTGGGGTTAATTTGTGGAAGTTATTTACGACGACTGATGTAGATTGTGCCTGTCCTCTATGTAGAACAGACTAGCTGCCGTCCTGCCGGCCAATTCATTTGGCTGGAGTAGGAATCCGCCGCTTTACCTATTCCTGCCAAAATATCATAGTAACATATTCCAGTTTGGTGGGTAGGGTAGCCGCTAGACTTGCATAATTGGCCTAACACTCCAGCCATAGGTTAGCGTCGCACCTATAACTTATATAGGGTATTTCATATATCTTACCATCAGGGTAACCGCGTGGTTGTTTCTTGTCTTTGGAAATATACAAAAGATTGGTGTTATTATATACGCTGTTATATCAGTGCTCGTTTTTGTAGTGTTCTAATTTGACTTCATCAGTAAATTTACTACCGTATTTTTTTTACTAGCTACGCTATTGAATGTTAAACATATATATTTGGTGTGAGTATGTAATCCTTACCACCACTAAATATCTTTATCGTCAAAACCAATAACAAAATATTTTAACTGATTGTACATTTAAGTTAATTTTGTATATTAAATTACAAAGTGAATCCCGACGTAGACTATTGTATAAGTAAGAAATCTTATAACCACAAAATTTAGGTGTCTGGCTAGTTTAAATTCAATACGGTTACCGGTAGTCTAAAGAGAAGTCGGAAGTCCCTTAATGCTGGAAGTAACGGGCCAATATCGCACCATCCGTGCGGTATAAAGACGCTGTGACACTGTAGGGTTGTCAACACTTAGATTTACACGAGTTAGAATTAAATTAGTGCGTCATGGAAAATAATAAGTTTTCTATTATTATGTATGTGGGTTTATGTACTAGATTGGGTGTAAACCCTTGCCTAATGATATATTTTCGAAACTTATTAGTCATAAGTTTATTTAAATTTCGACATTACATTCCTACTTTAAATTTATTTCGTAATATTTTGTTTTTTTGAACAACCATAATGATACAATAAATCTGAAAATATTTTTTTCTTTCACCAAATGTTAACCTATGTCAACTCTTATAAATAAACCGCAGTGGACAATATTAAATAGGATTTATTGTGTTTTATGTTCAAATGTTAAATTGGTTGTTTTTGTTATTTAAGATTACTGCTTAGTATCAAAACGACGGGTCCTACGTAAACTGGTACAAATGCAGTTGCACAACTTTGCAGAAGAGCGATTTGTATGTTTTAATGCGTGTAACTTTAACATTATACAACGTACATAGTTGAGATTTTGAAATGGTACACTTGAATCCTTTAGAAAAAAAACTGTGTTAATAATTTTAATTATTTTTTTGGTTGTTTAAGTACGAATGATGGCATAAAAACGTTAGTGACATTTTGCTGCTTGTACCAGTTTACGTAGGACCCGTCGAAAATAACATTGTAATATATTACTGTTTAGTATCAAAATAAATCAAAATGGTTTACGAATTGTCGGCCACTTGTTTTTGAATAAAGTTTATAATATTTAACATTACTATTTATGTTTTTATAATACGAGTTTTATGGAATTATTTTTATTGTACTATAACTTTAGGTACAATCCACTTACATGTCATGTAGGTAAGTATGTACTTACATAACCGATATAATTACGAACTTGTGATGACCACCATGTATTAAAAAGTGTAAGGATATAATTCTCATCATTCTTTGTATGTGATATCACTTGAAGAAAAAGTATCTTATATGTTATTTGCGGCCTCCAAGCGTATTTTATTTAGGTAATAATCTGGTGACAGCCCTATCTGGAGTATAGTGTGCGTTGCAGACGCGTTCGGATGCGATCGATACCCTCGTCTGCACTCTGGCCGACCTGCAGTGCGGCTGACCTTGTACTAGCTACTCCTCGCACCGACGCGAACGGACAGACCCCATTCGAGTTTTACTACTAATTAAACTCGTTCTAATGATGCCCTACCTTTATTTGCGGCAGTTTAATAAAACGTTTAATGCTGTTTTTCAAGTGTTTTCTACAATTGGAAACTTATTATGAAAAACGTTTTTTCATCTCTTGATGTGATATATTTCCGCAGCTTTATAAAACACTCAAAAACAGGTTTAGCTAAGTATTTTAAAAGTTGAAAGTAGTATTTGTAAATATTGAATGAAAATACGAGTGTTTTTCAATGGAAATATAATTCTGTAAAATAATATAATAATAAGTATCTTCACGCCCATATCCCAGAAGAGGTAGGCAGAGGTACAACCAAGGCACCCACGACTAGCCGAAGACTCTAAGTCCCACAATGTGATAGGTGGCAAGCCTATCGCCAACCGGGCACATTTCCAATCCCGTCCAACATTTTTTTTATTAGAAAATTTAAAAAATCCAATTATCTTTTTGTCGGCCGACCCGGGATTCGAACCCGGGACCTCATGCAGTCAAGTCCAACACCCGGACCGCTACACCACAGAGGCAATGATAATATAATAATAAAAATATAAAGCCTTTCCAGTGACGTGAGCCAACCGTCACCTTTAGGTACCAAAGATGTTGCTGGTGTCAGCAATAAAATAGCAATGATCTTATGACCGTTTCTTAAAGCTAAATATATATTCAATTTTATATTCATGTTTCTGATTACATATTTGATGCTGGGGTTTTAGGTCTCTTACCTAAATAAGAGTGAGCTACCTTAATATACTGAAACACAACCGCGACGAGCACTGACATCGCTGGTTGGAGATGGTTAAGCAGTTGTAGACAATTTGCCGGCAGCACGTAAAAGGTAAACACAAGTTAAATAGCTCTTTACCAAGAAGATCCCTAGTGGTAAAATGTTGTAATGAAACCTGTCCGGGTAGGGATCCACCGCCATACCTATTTTTGTCGCCCAACTCCGTCATATTTCAGCCCGGAAGTTAAGGTAGGTTAGGTTAATTTGCCCCTTTCTGGGGCCGGCTAGGACCTTTAGGCCATGCTGCCACGTCTTCCGTATTAATTATTTCCTATACAATCATTAGTCACATGTCTTATGTATTAGGTAATTATTCTTATACAGTCATTAGTCACTATTTACAAAGTCACGTCAGGGTCTTGAGTAAAGCGGTGGTCACTTTACACAAGCTCACTTTGGGAGATTTGGCGGAAGCGAGGAAATTCACGACACACTAATTTCTTCATGATTATTTCATTTGTGCACTTTCACTAAACAAAATTAAACTAATTCCCGCCTAAATCAACTAATTTTACTCATAATTTACACAAAATTTAATAATTGTGAAAAATTTACAACAATTTTCATTCAAGATGGCGCCAAAACTCCGGAAGTTAAGGCAGCAGATAGACATATGTAATCTTTTTTAATTCGTCCTAAATTTTTGCCCACAGTACTGTGATGCACATTTGATATCTATGGTCGCTGTGGGCTTCGATTTTCTTAGTATAAGTATAGCCGAGTACTTGTTTGCTAACCAATTACACAAAAAAAACTTGCCAAACTTCTGCAGACATTGCAATAAAACGTATTTCCGGCAAATTCGAGCTGTATATCCGGCGTTCTACATGAAGGCTAGTTTGGTCGATAGAACGAGCCAAACCGTTTGAGATACGCTACGAGTGGAAATGTAATTTAAAACGGCGGCGGTTTTCAAATCGTACCGTTCTCTACACTCTTAAATAGCACTCTCATTCCCTTGTATTAAGGTTTTATTAAATATTAACATGCAGCAGAAAATTTGCCTACGCCGAGATAAGTTATTATAATTTTCTTTTAACTGAAAATCTTTGTTTTACAGATTATGACAAAACGTATCCTAGATTTTAAGAAAATTTATTTTAATGGTTAAAACTCAACGTTGGTTTAATATTTTTTCCTCAAATCCCAGTCCGGTTTCGTAACATTAAAATTGTTTAAATTGCTGCCCTGTAATCGCGTTATCGTTTTATATTGTAATAATTTTGTTCAAAAACAAGAAAAACCTCATGTAAATATATTTTAATACTATTGTCCAAAGCAATGTAAATCTCATCAATATTATTCAAGCAGTTTTTTGATGTTGCTGAAAATAATAGCCAGACAGACATAACTTTTGCCCACAATAACTATATCGATATTCCATACGGATGGGATATGTAGTGTAAAATTCGCCATTCCAAAAACAAAAAAAGTATTACTCGTATACAAACACAAGCAAGCAGACTGATCTCCTAATAAATATTTAAAAACACAAAAGATTTAAAAGGTGAGTTACCAAATTGAGGCTAAGATGTTAAACCCCTTGCGTAATTAAGTTGACCGACTACTCTACCAACGAAGACTAGAACATGTGCGTTGACGTTTTGGCTGCCGAAAAGGAAAGACAATGTATCAGGAAAAATAAAGTATATAGTTTTGTAGAAACAAATGAGAGTTATTTAAAAAAAAATGTGCTGGAATTCCACTGAATGTCAAGGTAGATACAAAAAAAAATATTAATCTCGATCTAAACAATTTAGACAGCCGTGTCAATTTATCGGGAGGCAGTGTAATAAAGAGTAGGCTTATGAGTTACGTTTCCGTAATCCATATAGGTCAGGCAGCAGTTATGCAGAATAGACACATTAGGAGACCGGTTCTGCAGCGGAGGTCACATACAGGAAGCTTTGTATATCCTCTAGTAACTTAAAAACAGTAAAATAATAGTTTTTTAAAGCGATGAAATGATTTCAACGCTATTAACAAAAATACCAGGCTATGTATTCGTGTATGGTATTTAGATTTTGTCAAGTGCAATTAGTGTCACGGTCTTTTATTTTCAAATAAAATGTAGACTATCCTTAACTAAGTCAAATCAATATGAACTATATCTCCAAATAAGCCGATGAATTTCTTAACGAATACAATTTGCCACTTTACCCCTTTTAATGCTGCAATAAGCTACTTCCATATCTTGAGCATCGCGCTAATGTACTGTAATTTACCAGTTATTCTGCCCTACGAATAAGAACACAATGCTGATATGATAAGCATTGATTTTATTAAATGACTTTTTTTTACATTTGCCAATCGATTTCTCCTTCATTTCATTTGTTTCAAACAAATGCTGAAGTGTTATGTTTTAGACACTTCAGAAATAATTTAAACTTAATTTAAGTAATAAAATCATGGTTGCCAAGGAGTTAGTTTCGCCCTTTCTTTTTCTGACTGACTAGGTTTAGAAACAGTGGTAGTAATGGAATATAGGCCTGGGTGCCGGGGAGTTTGTTTTGCCGTTTCTTCTCCTGACTGGCTAGGGTTGTATAAGGTCCCATTATTAGCAAGTTAAAGTCTGATGATGGAATCCCAGTGAAATGGAGGAAAATTTTAATTTTTGTCTACTGAAACGACATTGTTTTTTAAATCGAAGTCGGTTTTACCGTGCTTAAATTATTGTTAAAAAAATATATTTATAATCAATCTATTACGGCGGGTAAAAGTAAACTTTCAAATGTGACTCACTTATTTATTGAAAAATCCCGCAATTTAAATTACGAGAATGTTCCACGTAAAATCGATTGAAGTAGGTATGTCGAAACTTGGATTTTTGTTGTTAGGTAAACATTATATACGTCTTTTAATGCAAAATTCAACTAGTAAACTATTTGCATAGCTAAAGTACAGAAGCGGCCCTGGCACGAGCCCTTGCACCACACAAATGGTCTAGCAGTATAGCATTAGTCACGCGACGGAAGCTATTGCCAAGGTCGTATAATCGGAGTCGGCGACGCGAGACCGCTCTATTGTTTTATCTAAACACTTGTCATTGGTATTCTTTTTTTATTCCTATTTAAGATAATTATATAAATAGTGTTTGTTCTTGTTCATAAGGTGTGTTAATTTATTAACAGGCCTGTGTGCTGGAATTCACATCAGGGTCAAGTAAAAGTAAGCTATTTATTAAGTGAAGTTATTTAGCAAAATATTTGACCGCCTCCTTGGTCGAGTGGCTAGCGTACACACCTAACTACACCGATCAACCTCGAGGCTCGGGTTCGATTCCCGACAGGGGCAGTCATTTGTGTGATGAACATTTAGATGTCTGCATTTCCGGGTCTAGGTGTTTATTAAATTTATTCTGGTATCTATTTAAGTATTTCTATGTATGTAACACTAGCATGTAATTTGCTTACTTTGGGGTTAGATTCAATTAGTGTAACTCATCCAGAAATACTTATTTATTTATTCAATAATGTTTGTCCCTTGTATTCAAAGTTTAACAAATTTTTTGATAGCAAAATACTTACAGTCTTACAAAGCTAATTTCTCTGGATTTTCTATTTTCATAACTATGTACTAGCAAAAATGTCTTGTGTGTTAATGAGTAGAAAGGTTCATGCCAGAATCAATAATACTTATAGTGTAACCAACTTCTCTGTTCAGTAATCAGAATCAGAACTAAACCGCTATTTTGTAAAGCCTCATTACGCTGTCTGTTTTTCAAGTGTTAGCACCAAAATTTAATTCGCATAACTATATGTTTTTATTATTTTGTTATTACTATTTTTTAGGTAAAATTCTCTATCAAAACACTAAACATCACACTAGGAGACGCCGTTTACTCAACAGATGTTGTAATACTATTGCAATGTTGGTGACAATGTACCTCTTTATTTTTCTCTGTTCTACCTATTGTTAGTAAATTTAATTTATTTTTTAGCATGAAATCCAAATCAGTTGCAGATTTTGTAACGGTAATAAAAGCGTTCAGTAATCATATTTGTCACTTTATTATTACTTTATACCAAGAACACATTTTTCTCAATTATATTTCAATAACGTATTAAAAAGAAAGAAAAACATTTCCCTATAGACACGATATGTATTTGCTACCTTTGTTTAAAACGCTGACAATACATTGATGGCTAATACGCCCATGTCGTTGTTAAAATGCTAAATGTTACACATTAGTTCAAATTCCCCGTGTAGTCTAAGAGCCGGTGGGAGATCGACCTTCACCGATGTGATAACCAGATGAGACATATTTTTTTATCAAATATAATTTATAAACAAATATGCCCATAATTACTTGCCTAGCTGAAAATGCTCATGGCTATTTTTAATTAAATTATGTATGCTATATGTATGATTTTTTGCAGACAAGTCTATATGACTGATTTTGTAATAAAATAATCTTAAATTTGATATAACTTTCGATAAGTTATCAGGACGATGGAGTCACCTAAATTGACTTACCTGTTCACATCTGTTTGCCTGGTAGCTATACACAAAAATGGGTAGGCAAACCTACTGAGGCATATTCTGGGTGTTAATAACTAACAGGGAAACAAAATTCATTTGGCTATCAAAAGAATGAAAGTGATGAAAATAAAATCGATTATAGATAATTTAATTAAAAATAGCCATGAGCACTTTCAGATAGGCAAGTAATTATAGGCATATCTGTTTATAAATTATATTCGATAAAAAATATGTCTCACTGGTTATCAGATTGGTGAAGGTCGATCTTCCTCGGTCTCCTCTACTAGTGTTTGTCCTCCGTGTACAATGGACCTACCAAGCAGTGGCAGATCATCTGCTTCCTAGCTTGACCGAATTGGTTAAAAGAGCCTTTAACAATAAAACCACTGTTAGAATATTGTACAGCTTGAACTTAAGCCCTGGTAAAAATCCACTGCCTTACTTATTCCTGCCATCGTTATGACAGTGTCATATTACTGTACAGACGGTAATAATGACGGAGCCACATGACAGCGACCCACCTATGGATAAGGTTGTAAGTCAAGGTTGCCTCTTGCTATCAAGAGACCTGTGTACTTGTTTAAGGTCAAACGCCATAAAAATCTATTTGATATTTTCCAT
>NJDC01008660.1:72117-85770 GCA_002245475.1 Calephelis virginiensis
CTGGATTTTCATTTTTTTTTCATAAGAAAAAAAATGTGATAGTTAACACGACAAAAAGAATAAGTGAAATCGTTACACCCATTCACGATGTGTAGCGATGACCATTGGGAATTGAGATTTTTTTTTATATATAAGAAAGATGAGCTGAGTTACACTGTTAGAAATTTCCATGTATGTTTAAGTTACTAGAAATTTTTGTATCTTCTATTTCTTGAAATAAAGTATCTTCACGCTCATATCCCCGAAGAGGTAGGCAGAGGTACAACCAAGGCACCCACGACTAACCGAAGACACTCAGTCCCACAATGTGATAGGTGGCAAGCCTATCGCCAACCGGGCACATTTCCAATCCCGACCAACATTTTTTTTAATTAGAAAAATTGGAAAAATCCGATTTTCTTTATGTTGGCCGACCCGGGATTCGAACCCAGGACCTCATGCAGTCAAGTCCAACACCTGGACCGCTAGACCACAGAGGCGATCTTTAAATAAACTTACTATCAACTACATATTATATCAAATTAAACAGCGAGAGTTTTATTCATTTATTTATTTATTTTTATGATATTGGGAAGCACACAAGCAGACGGATTCCCGATGGTAAGAAATTCATTTAGAGACACCAAGGTAATGATGCGTTGCCTACCTGAGATGTTTGGCTTTGAGAAAAATTAAGTTTACCGGCTACCTCATCCTCCGAATCGGAATACGTCAACGGCAAGTGCTGACGTTATGGCGGTAGGAATAGGTAAGGCGGTGGTACCAGTCCGTGCAAGTCGCTACGAAACTTTACGTCTAGTCAGACGTCACTGCGAGCTGCGTGGCAGGAAGGCAGATGTTCTAGCCTGTAAAGGAGCCCAGACCAGCATGGGAAAAGAAAACAGCTTACATTTATCTCTGTTTCATTTTGTGTCAGTTTGTGTATTTTTGAAGGACACTTAAATTGCATAAAAACATACAAGCTGTTTTTTTAAACAGGTAGGAAGAAACAAAGTTTCAATATTTTTTGTACGTTTTTAATTTTCAGCGAAAGCGTCTTTGTGGTTTTTTAACATATATTCTAAGAAGAGTAAGCGATAAATCAAAAACGAAACACAAAAGCTATTCGAATCGGAACTTATTTTAAATCGGCCTTGCGTGTATAGCGTAGGTAAAATTGTATACCATTTTGAGAATTAGGGTCATACCACACTAGAGCTGGTCCACTGTCATTATAACGGCATCACCACCAATTCTAGTGTTGTGTAACTCGAATGTAATGTTTTACATCACCGATTGTATCGTCCCCTTGGTTTGCGAACAGTAAGCCGCCTTTAAACCAAAGACCCTTGTTGTAAAAGATAGACTAGTCTTATTTCTACATACTAAAAACCAAACAACGAAAAGAGAATATGAAGTTTCTGTTTCTAAATTAAAATTTGAAGAATACACTTATACTAATTATATACATACTATTTTAAATATTGATATGTACGGATAAGCTTAAATTGGTCACACTAGACGTAGACTTAATTTTTGTTTCGATTATATATGACGATTTTTCCGTTGTAGGCATTTTTAGTTCACAACTTAAACGCTGTACCTAATGCTTCATCATATCAAACTTGTTTTTCGACAACTTAAAACTGAGCTGTACATACAGGTTTTGTACAGATTTTATAGAATAAAAAATAATGGATTATGGATGGAATATGCTGGAATGCTAAAATAATTTTGTGATATTTTTTTATCAAATGTATTTCGCATATAAATATGTTTCGTTTCATTTTATTTCATCGACTCTTAAACACTGAGTTTTTTTAAGTTTTAGATTTATCGTAAACTCCTATCAATAACTGTCAATCTTAGAAACACTATTAAATCTTCACAATCAAAAAGAATAATAATATGCAAAAACAGACTAATATTGTTGGCTTCTAAAATCTTAATAACGACTATATATAAATCTAACTTACACCACACTTATTCGCGGTTTATGCGAATTGTTAGCTTGAAACGGAATTGTTAGTTTCATACACCAAAAATATGTATATACGAGTATGTCTATCATGACATATATAAATCTTTAACGCTGGCTAACGACGTTCAGGAAGTGTGAAATGTTACGGCCGCCATGTTTTGCACCTTTAAGATATGGCGACCAATTTATTAACAATAAGTGCAAATATTGTTTACTTGAAATAATACGGGGGGGAATTTTCTCTTTTATGATGATTACTTTGTATCAGTCAATGGTGTCGATAATTTATTTTTCATCTTTTGTACTTTGTGTCAGTCAAATGAAAAATTATGAATAGTTTTCTTTTTAATTGCGTTAATGTTTGAAAAGTATTTTTACGCCCATATCGAAGGCTGAGGCACAACCACGACACCCACGACTAGCCAAAGACACTAAGTTCTACAATGTGATAGGTGGCAAGCATGTCGCCAACCGGGCACATATCTAATCACGGCCAACGTAACTTTTACTAGAAAATTGAAAATCCGGACTTTCTAGTCTTTTAGTTGCCCGGGATCGAATCCGGGACCTCAAAATGTCAAGTCCAACTGGACCGCAAAACCACAGAGGCGATAATATTAATATATAAAAAATATGACCACTTGTTTTAATATATTTTCATTTTCATTTATCTGTAAAACATTCCAAAATATTCAAAAATTTGTGGTGTACAATTAATATAATTAATTGATCATCAATTTATGAGGAACATACATATCCTTTTCTCTTATTCTGATTGTTATATTAATGACGGTAGCTATCAACGTTTTTATGACTAACGCTCATGGCATAAGAGTGTTATTTGGTTATTTGGTAACTGTGAAATTAGATTAATTCGAGGAATTAGTCCAGGAGTATGTGTTAATAAGATAATAGGATGAGATTGGAGTTTAAAGCAAAATGTTTTTTATCTAAATAAAAATAATGATCGCAGATTAGATGAATCAGCGAGTCCAGTATGGAAGATCTGTCAGTTAATTACCACAAAACACGAGACGAGGTGAACGCTAAACGCAGAAAATCATTGGACAAATGTTACGGAACTCCTTTTAGGGAACTTCTTACGGAAAATCTATGCAATTAGTGATTTATTACATTCTTTTATAATTTGTTAATTAAAAGCATTCCGCATTGTTTTAAAATTATAGTTATCCTTATTTATTTGATGTACTATCTGGCGACAATTTACGCTCATTGTAAATAAGTTTAAGTTATAGCCCTGATGATTATGTACAAGCGAAACCGGTAGGCTATTTGTAAAGTAATAAATTATAAGTGATACGTAAAACAGTACAAGTGTTTCTTCATTTAAAATATGAATATTTGGAAGTTTTACCAAGCGCCGACAATGGAAAATATCGAATATATATCTACATTAAAAAATATGAAACTGGTCTTAGTTCGATAACATTTTTTTGATGGCAAAAGGTAGCCTTTACGATTCTATCTCACCATCTGGGGAGCTGCTTCCTAGCTCCCCAGATGGTAAAATAGAATCGGACCCTAAAGAGACCAGAGAGGTTGTAGGTGTGTCGATGTACTGTAGCCGGGATGATAGACCAATTTGTTCAAATCTACCAGCTTGCCTACCCTCCGGACCAGAACATGACATTGTCATTTTGGCGACAAGAATAGGTAGGGAGTTGAATCCTTACCCGGGCAAGTGGCTGCAAAGCACTCTACCAACTAATAAGCTATTTTAGCGATTAATTTTCTTAATACTTTTTTTGTACAATATTTTTTATTTATTTTCTGACCCTTTTAGTAGTTATCTTGTGTCCTATTAACAAAACCCACAAAATAAGTAATGTACCCTCACGCCCATATCCCCGAAGAGGTAGGCAGAGGCACAACCAGGGCACCCACGACTAGCCGAAGACACTAAGTCCCACAATGTGATAGGTGGCATGCCTATCGCCAACCGGGCACATATCCAATACCGAGCAAAGTTTTTTTTATTGCAAAATTGGAAAAACCCAATTTAATTTTTTATTGTAACGCGCACCATAAAGCTTTTGACATGTTTTAATCTGTTAGTTGTTCTCTTTATATGTTTATTTGATGAAGATCTATACTCGTAGATTCAATTAAACAGTACGTTAAAATAAGAACCAGTATCGCACAGATGCTGAAAGATAATCTAAAAACCACGAAGTACTTTTAAGATAAGAGAACGCCAGCATTGATATCTATGTAACCACATTTGAATACTATCTGTATGTCGCCAGCAACGTCGGATATTTTAATTAAATTAACAATAAAGCGTTTTCTCTCAAGAGCAATCTCTTCCCGACCATGTAAATCAACAAACCTTACGTAACCAAAGGCATTGTCGGCTATGTTCTGTCCACAATATAAACGCATGCGCCGTTTCTCACATTTCTAGACAAGTCTTAGAATTTTCCTTCTTATTTATAAGTAAAAGAGCTTACAATCCTGTGAAGTTTTTTGTCAAAGAGATGCAGTGTGAGGTAAAGTTTCCGATTATGGAAATGCGTTCTAAAAGCTGTTAGCTGAGACACTGAAATTATGTCGCTTTATATAATTATTCGCCTTCCTGTAAGACGTTTATATGCTATTCGAATGACTGATTTCTCTATGATGTTTGTTAGTTTTATTTACTTTATACTCGTCAGCTGTTTGTTAACTTAATTTTTTTATATATAAAACCAGTTGTTGTTCGTTAGTCTCGCTAAAACTCGAGAACAGCTGGACTGATTTGGATAATTTTGATTTTGGATTATTTGTCAAATTTCAGTTTCAAAAAAAGGGAAAGTCTAGATTTAGATGTCATTTATGTGATGAATATTAGATGTCTGTGTTTCCAGGTCTGGGTGTTTATGAAATTTGTACCGTTATTTATATATGTATTTCTATATTTGATATCGGTGTCTAACATCCACGTTTCAAGTATATAGTTTCCTTACTTTGAGATTAGATCAATTTGTATTATTTTGGTCCAGGAATATATATTTCTCCATTTTAAAAACATTACACTATATATCTGTAATATCATACTACACGCTTCATTTATATATGATCGCTATATAGATGGAATGTGGTATCCCAATTTCATATTGTTAACGCACCACTCTTATGTTTGTTGTAATTAGGTCACGTGTATATTTTACCATCGGCAAATCCGTCGGCTCTGTATTTTATCCTAAATCTTTTTGCCTTTTCATTAAACGAGAAATATCTGTACGCACATACAGTATGTACGTAGCAGTTTTAGCATTTTGTTTTCATTACTACTTCTTGTTAATAATATGATGTTAGAATGAATATATGCCTACCAATACCACAAAGATTATTAAAATACTATGCGGCAGTAGCAGGTGAAGAAGGTTGTACATTGCTAAAAATAAAAACGTATCCGCATTGCAGTCGAGCGCTCTTGCTAACTTTATTTTATAAAATCATAAACAGCGATTTACCCACTGGGTAGTTTAAATTGATATAATCAGATCTGGTCAAAAATAATGACTCTATTTTTAAGTTTAAAATACCCTAACTTATATCTAGTCGACGGCCTCGTTGGCCGAGGGGCTAGCGAGCACGCCTTACTCTACCGACCAACCGCGAGGCTCGGGTTCGTTTCCCGAAGGGGCAGGCATTTGTGTGATGAACATAGATGTCTATATACCGGGTCTGGGTGTTTATATTAGTATCTATTAAAGTATTGCTATGTAATATTATGGTAGATAATAACAAATAACAGAAGCATGTTGTATTTATTTTGGGGTCATTTTGGGTAAATGATCTAATTTGTGTAATTTGTCCAGGGATTAACAATTTATTCATTATTACATGTTTAGATGTAAGTATGCTTGTATTGTAGTATATGTTTTGACTTTTACCAATTTGTTTCGATTCGGTTCATCTGTTCTAATTTTCTGAGATTGAGGTATGTAACATATAAAATGGTGGCTTCGATATGATTTATTTTTATTTTTGCAGTATCGAACCATGGAGGCGATAATATAATTATTAAATTTTGTTTTGTTTTATTAATGTACTGGATCAATTACATAGTGAAAATCATAATTAAAACTAAACCTTCGTTTGATAGAGATTGGTCTAGGAGAAGCAAAAAGCTGATAAAAGTAGGTATACATTTTTTTTCTGCAATTGAAGAGAAAACTATATCATTTAGAGAACTGAAAACATAAAAACAGCCATCAGCTAGACTTTGAGGAGAATTATCTGTTATAATATAACAGGATTGCCTCTGTGGTCTAGCGATCCGGGTGTTGGACTTGATTGCATGAGGTCGCGGATTCGGATCCCGGGTCAGGCAACAAAAAGAAAATTTGGTTTTTCATCTCTCTTGCCATCTCTTACATTGTGGACTTAGTGTTTACGGCTAGTCGTGGGTGTCCTGGTTGTGCCTCTGCCTACCTCTGTGGGGATATGGGCGTGAAGATACCACCTACCTACCTAATATAACAGGAATATTTTTTTGTGTGCACTTTTTATTTAAAACTTACTTGTCTACAATACATTTTATTTAACACTTTATGTCATTTTGAAACCAAAGGGTTTGTTTTTAACCGAGTTCAAAAAAACGAGGAAGTTCTCAATTCGGCCGGTATATTTTTTTATATATGTACACTTATTTCTCCGCATGAGGTCCTGGGTTCGAATCCCGGGTCGGTCAACAAAAAGAAAAATGGGTTTTTCCAATTTTCTAATTAAAAAAAAAATGTTGGTCGGGATTCGAAATGTGCCCGGTTGGCGATAGGCTTGCCACCTATCACATTGTGGGACTTAGTATCTTCGGCTAGTCGTGGGTGCCTTGGTTGTACCTCTGCCTACCTCTTCGGGGATATGGGCGTGAAGATACTTTATTTCTCCGAAGTTTCTTAACTTATTTACGTAATTCTTTTTTTTTTTGATGCGGAATAGTTTCGAATTGGTGCTATAAAAATTGTATTCAGGTAGGCCCATTAGTTTTTATTATATGAGCATTACTCTACTTTCTCCTATACTGATGTTTGCTTTTATTAAATTAAATCATATCAGCAATCAACTAAAATTATTAAACAAAAATAACTACGTTAATAAAAACCGACTTCAGAACTAAAAAGTAAAAAATAATTAAGATTTAATATTAATTATATAGATACTACTTATTTTTTACATGTGCCATTTACTAATAGAATTGAAGTTGGTGCCAAGCCTTAAACTAATAATTATATTATAAGAAAGTTTCAAAATGGCTTGGCCCCGACTTCAAACCTATTAGTAAATGGCACATATAAATAATAGGTGGTATATAATTAATATCTTTTTTTTATTATTTATAATATCATCAGAGCTTTATGACAAGAAATATTAACGTTATTATTTTACCATTCAGCATTCGTTAGTTATTTAATGAGTTCGGTAACTTATCTGATAATAAAATGAAACCAGTTGGCTTATGTTTAATTAAATGTAAAATGAAAAACTGATTTTAATAAGTAAATCATCTACGTAACGTACATACGTCCAAATTCTTAATTACTCTTATTCTCGATTTCCATGGTTTTATCATCAAATCCAGATTTGGTGCTAGTACAACCACTTCAGAAGTACGCTCTTTCAAATAAAAAAAAGACGGCTTGTACTCCGGGAGTGCCGGCAGAAGTGAAAACTTGAATATTAACGTTGTACATTTTGATATTTTGGAATGGTTAGGGAATAATATTGCACGAATTGCTTCAATTATCAATATGTAAGTACTATCATTTATCTAGTGTAATACAATAGTCTAGTGCTTAATCGTACATTTTTGGGTTCGCACTGTAATCGTAAAATCTGTAAAATGTACTAGTACACCTTATTAGTACCTACCTATTAGTACTCTGTGCTAAACCATGAAACTTCAGTACGCTACCTACTCGTACGGCTACTTCATAATTTACCTCGGTCAGTTAAAACAGTATTACTTATGAATTAAAATGTAATTATAAAAATTAATTGTTACAATAAATGCTTTATTATTGTTATGAGATAAAATATGACGACATATTTAATTTTTCAAACTTGTATATAATTCAATTCAATGTATATCATATCATATATGTGTATATCGATATTCCTTCTATTATTATTTCCATTGTTAAACTTACAACTTTTTCAAAAACAGCTAAATTTCTTTACTCTAATTTCTATTAACTGAGAAAGTATGATACACTTACAAGTCATAAACAAATTAAAAGATGTTTTACTAAACCAAGATCTAAATCGCCTCTGTAGTCTAGCGATCCGGGTGTTGGACTTGACTGCACGAGGTCCCGGGTTCGAATCCCGGGTCGGCCAACAAAATGAAAAATTGGATTTTTCCAATTTTCTAATAAAAAAAATGTTGGTCGGGATTGGAAATGTGCCCGGTTGGCGATAGGCTTGCCACCTATCACATTGTGGGACTTAGTATCTTCGGCTAGTCGTGGGTGCCCTGGTTGTGCCTCTGCCTACCTCTTCGGAGATATGGGCGTGAAGATACTTTTTTTATTTTATCTTCCACAAACTGCAAAGCATTCAAAGTAAGAAACAGTTTACACTTTACAGTACAATTATTTAATACTACAGATTAGTCACTTAAAAACGTTAATTAGGATAATTCTAACAAGTGAACTGTAGGTGTCTAGCACCCTATTACAATGCCTCTGCATAATGACTGTGTAATTTGGTGTTAATTTATGCAAATGCGTGAAAGGGCGCTTACAGCGTGAGAAATTTGGCCTAATGTCGCCTTGCTCTAAAACAGTCATGTCAAGGGCTAGCGATTTCAGCCCATTCAGCCTTTGTTTAAAGCTTATTTAGCGGCTTAACGTCGGTATAATCGATTCTGTCGCCGAGATAATAGGTGTAAAGTGGGTTATGTAAGAAATGTACGTAATTGTGTACTCTACAACGCGCTGAATAACATTAACTGTAAAGTTAACTGAAATGGGTTTATGTTTAAATAATTTGAAGATATTTTTAATCAATCCAAAGTGGGTAATTATCAAATCGACTACGTATTTCTTTTATTGTTTGTTTGTTTACTACGTGATTACGTCCTAAATAATAAGATTTTAATATTTACTTTTTTTATGATATTGGAAGGCAAAGAAGCTGACGGATTTCCTGATGGAAAGAAATTCACGCCGCCTAGAAACACCAAAGGTGATGAGGCTGAGGCCGGGATGTTAGGCCTTAAGCAAAAGTAAGTTTACCGGCTACCTTACCCTCCAAAGCGGAACACGTCATGACGTTATGCGGCAGGAATAGGTAGGGCGGTGGCACCAATCCGGGTGAGTCGCTGCGAAACTCTACCACCTAGTCAGATGTCACGGTGTTAGTGACGGTAAGTCTGTGCTCGCCTTTTACGAGCTGCCTGGCAGGAAGGCAAATGGTCTATTCTGCAAAGGAGCCCGGACCATCACGGGGAAAGTTGGAACGTAGGTCATAATTCCGATATAATATGATTATGATCAATCGATTATGGCTTATTGAATTATATGTAATACTGCGGAAATATGCAAGGTACTCATTGTATGGTGTTAATAAAACGTACGTTTTGCCTCGAAACCGAGGCATCCTCAGGAAATCGACCGTGCAGTACAAACAACGATACACGAGTAACGAGTAGTGAGTGTCTCGTGTGTCGTCGTTTGTACGGTACGGTCGATTTCCTGATTTATATTGTTTCCGAGTTCTTCCTTCATTCGTGTTCTGGTCGCGGAGGTGGGCGACGGGAACGTTTGTTGGGATTGTCACATTCTGTGTCATTTAGAGTATTATTTGCCACATCAGTTACACTGCTTACGCGGAATTAGCAAAATAAAGGCTTATTTTACATCTGTTATAATGGATTTCCGCAAAGTAACGCCTGATTCAAAAAAATATCTCAAAATGTTTCCTGTGGCTTTAAGTGTTAGTCCACCTTAGACTCTAACATTCTGGAACAAGACAGTACCAAACATTGTTGTTATGGTTATAGGAATAGGTAAGGCAGTAGACCCAAGCGAGATGCTGCTCAGCACGCTATCGCCAATGGTCATTTTAGTAATGATATTTTGTATTTCGTGCTCGCCTTTTAAGAGTTGCCAGACAGGAACACAGACGGTCGGTTCTACATAGTAGAAATAAAAAATAGATTTTGAGTTTTTCAAAAATTTGAGTGGACCAAATATTAACAAAGGCATTTTCTTTCCAGAGCATGCCGCCGCCCGCCTAAGGCATGAGTGGGCGCGGCGCGGGGGGGCAGCGCTGCCAACTGATCCTGCAGCGTTGCCTCGCGATCCACCTCACCAAGCCAGGAAACGCGCCAGATGACTTTTGGATGTACGACTCTGGATACTTGCTATTCCAGGTATTTATTTTTTTACTATTTAAAAGCAGAAGAAATATTTAAAGAATTCCGTAACCCCGCACAAAACCTAGAAGTAATGTAGGTAAGAAAAAACTCAATCACGTCAGCTTTCAAACGTAAATTCGCATTGAAATCGGGCCATCCGTTTGAATATTTTGATGCACCCACACATACACACAAACATACACCTCCAACGGTTAGAAAAACATGCCACCTGAATACACCGAAATGAGATCGATACAAAAAATACCCTATACTTAACCCCAGGTCTTTGCCTACGTACCAAATTTCATTAAAAATGGGTTTTAGCATTTACGTATTTTATTTCAGTGCCCTTACTATGAATTTATCACGCTTTACTCTCTATCGTCTCCGTAAATTATTTTTACAAAAACTTTAAACAGCACCTCCACTGATAAATGAGAAGAACTAAACTTCGATACTTAAGTTACCGAACATAATCTATAGCAACACACAGTAACAACTCAGATCTAAAACGTAAATGTCAGACTCACATCAGTAAAATTACTGTAAGTAGTGATATTATATAGTTATATTGAATTTTAACTTCAAAATTCAAAACTGACGGATTTTTATGCCGAATTTCATCTTTATTGTACCCCATTAAGGATTAACTATTTAAAAATCCTTTCTCAATTGTTGATTATTGATTAATTACCACAATTTTGGCTGAACTTGTCTATTGAACTGTGAACTGTTTATTGTTAGATCAGTCAGTCACTTGTTTCTTTGTAAGGTGCTTATACAAATCTTTTATAGCATATAGCCGTTTGAACATGATGTTCTTTTTTATGATATTGGAAGGCAAATAAGCAGACGGATTTCCTGATGGTAAGAAATTCTCGCCGCCTAGAGACACCAAAGGTGGTAATGGTGCGTTGCCAACTTGAGGCCGGGATGTCAGGCCTAGAGCAAAAGTAAGTTTACCAGCTACCTTACCCTCCAAACCGGAACACGTCATGACGTTATGGCGGCAGAAATAGGTAAGGCGGTGGTATCAATCCGTGTGAGTCGCTGCGAAACTACCACCTAGTCAGATGTCACGGTGTTAGTGACGGTAAGCCTATGCTCGCCTTTTACGAGCTGCCTGGCAGAAATGCAGATGGTCTATTCTGCAAAGGAGCCCGGACCAACATACATAAACAAACGTTTTTATTCGGAATGCATCTATTAATGTTGTCAGTAGTACCCACGAATTAAAATTGGTTTAATCGGTAATCAATTTAAAGTGAACGCCCCTCCGTTCAAGTTATAAAAATATACATACGCATTTAGACTCAGCACCGTCGGAGTAAGCCGCTGCAGAGCATTTAACAGTAGATATTCTTGCTGAGTGAATTTTTGTGTAAGTATATACAATTTTGTACAAATATACATATTTGAATCTTTTTACCCAACTACAAAAAGCTTTCGTTTTCAGCTTTCTTTGTAAGTAATGAAGTAAATTCAATGTACATACGTTTTAAGTAAAGTTTGGGCGTTACACTGTTTAAAAATATTTAACTGTACTAACATATTCTACAACATTTTAATATGCAAATAAAGTAAATAATATTTGTTTGTATTTTTAGAAAACTTCAGAATCTTTATTTGTAAAAAAATCGTGATAGTTAATTATTAACTCACGAACGGCGGAACCGATTTGGATGAAAATAAAAGTTTTTGCCCTTTTCGACTGTAAGTTTTTTTTAAAAACTTTTTTTATACAAGAGGAAGCAAACGATCAAGTGGGTAATATGATGGATAGTGATCACCACCGCCCACAGACATCCGCAACACCAGCAGTTTAACAGATGCGTTGCCGATTTTTAAGGAATGAGTACGCTCTTTTCTTGAAGGTCCCTAAGTCATAATTATATGGGAATACCGCCCTCGGTAACTGGTGCCACAAAGTGAACTAAGAAAAACAACATTTTAAAGTATTTTTCCTAACATGAACGGCTAGTCTTGTATAAAATCTACCGTATACTGTGGAATCATTGTGGGAGATGCGATATCAACTTATTAGTAACTTTCTTAATGTGTACAAATGACTATTAATGAATGTATTATACATTGCTTTTACTTGAAATACAGTAACTTATTTATTTTTAAGTCAAACATAGAGCTATACGTACTATATATATAATAAATAATATACATACTATATAAATAAATCTCGTGTCACAATGTTTGTCCTCAATGGACTCCTATTCCTATCTCGGAATTATAACCACTTAACCGATTATAATAAAATTCGCACACTATGTGCAGTTCGATCCTACTTGAGAGATAAGATAGCTTACATCTCAATTTATCGCGTTCGAAGCCGCGGGTAACAGCTAGTATATATATATATATATATTATCAAATTACATTAATTCCTGTTAACTCAAATTATATTCCTATATAAGGGATCTTAACCGACGAAACTAATATATAAAAATGATTCCCAGACACAGCTTGAACAAAATATATATGTTTAAAACACATATTCTTCAAGAATCGTTGTTGTGAATGCTCTCTAGTAGTCTTAAATCATTAAAGCTGCTGTTAGAAGTGGAACTGGTATTAAATAGGTTATTGCTATTGTTTGCTACTGGGTATAGAACGGTTCACAAATTTTAAGAAATAAAACAATAAAGATCGATTAAATACCAACAATGAACATGTAAGTATATACTAAAACTGTGTCTGAAAACAATAAGCTGTTACAGAAGTAGGCATTATCGTTGGTCGAGTTGCTAGCGTACACGCCTAATTACACCGACCAACCGCGAGGCTCGGGTTCGATTCCCGACGGAGGCAGGCATTTGTGCGTGAACATTTAGATGTCTGCATTTCCGGTTCTGAGTGTTTATTAAAGTTATTCTGGTATCTATTTAAGTATTTCTACGTATCAGTATTATTGACTAACACCCGTAACAGAAGCATATAATTTGTTTACTTTGGGGTTAGATTCAATTTGTGTAACTTGTCCAAGAATATTATATTATATTTGTAATAAGTACCTAGTAAGTGGGAATTGTAGGTATAGTCAGTAAAACCTGGTTAACTCGGATCTCAAGGGACGAAGGATTTACTACCACTCAAAACTATTATGTTTTATCCAGTTTTCGAATTAGACGGGTTTAAAATGATATCGTCTCTTTTACAGAGGTCTCCGCTTATAATACAGTAATACCTGAATGTATAGCATGTTTATGTTTTATAGAAACTCAAATATTTGTAAAATTCGGGCCGGAATCTGTCCGTGATAATTTGTCTCACTTGTACAGGAAATTGAGCTACAGAGTCCCGATTATAGAAC
>NJDC01008664.1:0-27432 GCA_002245475.1 Calephelis virginiensis
ATAATTGCTTTGTATGAAAAAAACAGTATATTGCTAACGTATTTTAGCATACATGGTATGACTTCAAATGTTTACCCAGAATTCAACATTAAAAATACGAGTCTCTTTATAAAGCTATTTATATCATCTACTTAAAAGTTTTTCTGTGTGTTTTTATATCTCAAGAAAACTACTGGTCTAATTTTGCAATATATTATGCAATATCTTTAGGTGAAGAAAACCTGTCTTAATGTCTTGCTTGCAAAGGTTGTGAGTTGCTTGGTGCGGTAATTAATTTATTAAACTGACACAGTGTTAAAATCAAACATCATGCCATGGCATAAATTCATGTAAACAATTCAGAAATAGGCAAAAGTAAAAAAAAAAAGTATCTTTACGCCCATATCCCCGAAGAGGTAGGCAGAGGTACAACCAAGGCACCCACGACTAGCCGAAGACACTAAGTCCCACTATGTGATAGGTGGCAAGCCTATCGCCAACCGGGCACATTTCCAATCCCGACCAACATTTTTTTTTAGAAAATTGGAAAAATCCAATTTTCTTTTTGTTGGCCGACCCGGGATTTGAAACCGGGACCTCATGCAGTCAAGTCCAACACCCGGACCGTTAGACCACAGAGGTGATTATTATTAGGCAAAAGTAACTTTATCTAATGGTAAAATAATACGACATAAGAACCAAATTTCTTATGTTATTAAGATTTATAGTACGAAGGTTAGTAAACATTTAGGTTTGAATGTGTGGACTTTGAAACATATTCATGAAAGAGAAAATGTGTCACGTTAACATACTTTATTGTTGTGTTAAAAGTAGGAACTTGGACTCTGCATATAATTAAAAAAAACCATATCACACTGTGGTTAGACTCCATAGATTATACTGTGGAAAAACAATAAAAGTACTTGGATCAATTAGATATTTCAAACTAACTAATAATAATAAAAATTGGAAGAGATAAAAAATAAAACAACTAATGGAGTGAAACATTTCAAGTTCCAACCGTATTACATACAACAAAAGTTATGAGATGGCGAACAAGCAGGCTACTCTCCAAAGGTACGAGGCTTCAAATTCTACGTAAACAAAGACTACGGCGAGAACAAGTTATCATATACTCCAGCACGAAACACGACGGTCGGACGGAATGAATCTATGATCTTGATGGTGGAAATGCAGTAGACGGTAGTACCTATACGAGAGAGCTTCTGCACAGCACTCTAATTGGGCTCCTTTGCAAAATAGACCATCTGCCTTCCCGTGCGACCATCAGCTCGTTAAAGGCGAGCATAGGCTTACCGGCACTAACACCGTGAGATCTGACTAGGTGATAGAGTCTCGCAGCAACTCGCTCGGATTAGTACCACCGCCTTACCTAATCCTGCCGCCATAATGTCAGCATTTGCAGTTGACATGTTCCGGTTAGGAGGGTAAGGTAGCCGGTAAACTTACTTTTGCTCGAGGCCTAACATCCCGGCCTAATGTTCCATTTCCACCTTTGGTGTCTCTAGGCGGCGTGAATTTCTTACCATCAGGAATCCGTCTGCTTGTTTACTTTCCAATATCATAAAAAAACTCAAACTTAATGGACATTATACACTATACAAGCACATGATGTATCTTACATAATTATTATTATCTGTTTTGTCAAAGGTTATCTTCGGATTTATCGCGCATTAGCCATTCAGATGATTGGCACTGTAAACTATCATTATAGGTTATCTGTAGAATGTAGATTAATAGATCCAACAGATATAAATAGGATATAATAATATAATAAACAAAATAATGTTATTATTTTTACAAATCTATAATTTTTAAACACATTTTCTAAAGCTTTGGTAACGGAGATGCTCATTTTTGTCGGTTTAAAAATATTAAATGTATCTATAACCGATCATGAAGAGATGATCTAAATGATATTACAAATTTCTATTAAATTCTGCTGATTTATTAAAAATATTTAAGCGTAATAAGAGACACAGATGCAGAAATTTTATAGAAAGAAAACAAAATCACTTTAGACAGGCTTTGAACCTGCACCGTTTTGTCTTTCGCTGGCGCATACTCTAACCATTTCAGCTACTATATCAACTTGGGATTAATAGACGCAAGTCTTAAAGAAAAGAAACAGAATCTAGTCCTGAGGTGAAATTATTAATATTAGAGGCCGCCCGTTAGTCGAAATTCGATCATAATAAATTTTAATATCTTGTTGATAAGAACGCCATCTTCATTTCTCAAGACCAACTACTTTGTTTCCAAACTGGATGGTGTGCCATCTGTGATCTTTTATCGTTATCATCAATATATTTGTTTGTGTATGTCAAATGCATGGTAGTGTGGGTAATGTTTTATCTATTGATTTAATGTACTTTATAAGCATTATTATTGAAAAATATTAGCATTCTGAACTATAAGTGTGCCAAATTTCATACTGCTCCATCAGCGCAATTTTCGTAAAAAGGGGTCCAAAGTTTTTGCTTTACGTATTAATATTTAGATTTCAAAATTTGTGTAAACGTATTCCAATAATTTTAGTTTTTGCGCTTGTCCTGTACAAGTGCAAAAAATAAAATATCTTAATCTTTATATTATACTACCAAAAAGTTAACATATTCAATTATCGATAAGATTTTTACCATTAAAGTTGAGCATTTATAAAATATGTAAAGTTAATGCTATTACAAACAATTATCAGGATGTAACAATCCCACAGTTCATTTGCATTGTTGTAATATAACATATACTATTGGATTTTCTACTAGTGCAGCCAAAACTTGGTAGCAGAATGCTGTGCAGCATCGCTCTTGGATAAGTACCAACTTCCTAACTGTTTCTGTTAATATAGCAGGGAACAAAGATGTCATCGTGTTCCGGGCTATACCTACAGTAATTAAGAGGATAACCTGCAGAATTCCACATGTGGCCTACGACTCAGCCATAAGATAGCAGACACAAAAACCTACTAAATTATAGGTGACGGCTATTCCTTACTATCAGGAGAGCCACAGCTTATTAGCTATCTTATAACAACTCTTATATTGCCTCTGTGGTCTAGTGGTCTGGCGTTTGACTTGACTTCTTTAGGTCCCGGGTTCGATCTCCGGGCCGTGCAACTAAAAATCTAGAACATTTGTATTTTCAATTTTCTATTAAAGATAACATTGCCCGGGATTGGGTATCTGCCCGGTTGATGATAGGGTTGCCACCTATCACATTGTTTGACTTAGTGTCTTCGGGTAGTCGTGGGTGCCCTGGTTTTGCCTCTGCCATTCTCTTCGGGGATATGCACGTGAAGATACTTTTATAACATAAAAATACTAGAACCTCATTTGCAATTCATAAAAGCATAAAATAAAACAAATGCTAACACTTAGTAAAAATCTCATTGGCTACATAATGTTTAACTTGACTGTTTGCCAAACAAAGAGGTGTTATTTCAATAAAAGAGAAGGCTAAGTAAACATTTCAAAAATTCTGTCAGAATAATACTGATTTCACTACAACTATGAATTCTTAAATGTATTTTTTCCTGTTTGAAACATCAAATATCTTAAAATATATAGTCAGACTGATAATATTTAAAAACAATACCTTTTAAATGTAATTATAGTTAAAAAGTATGTAAATACTATTTATATACTTTTTGGATATTGCAGTCAGAAATTTTCAACTGACGAAGATTCACAAATCAATGTACAGTACTGCTATTTAAATTATGCTTTATAATTTTATTTTTAAATTGGCTGACCTAATCTAAATTTAAGCGAAATGATTAATTTGTAATAACAACTGTATATAGATATCTTTAAAATGCATTCGGATTTCTGAAACTTGACGAATATAGTCGAAGCGCATAAGTAGTATCTACTACCATACTTCTATGTTTTTTTTTTTATATTAAAAAGATATAACTCGCTACAGAGTCGTTCGATTTGACGTTTTTGTGACAATTAGTTCAACGTTTTTTTTTATCCATACTAAATACATATTAACAATACATAAATGCAAAAGTCTGCATGTATATATGCTACTCTTTCACGACTAATTAACTTAACCGATTGTGTTGAAATTTGATATACATATACCTATATGTCTCTACCTAGAGACAGTTCAAACATAGGCTATTTTTGTCCAAGAATCAACCCTTATGGATTATGATGGGTAACGAAAGTTTGTATGAAAATATATTTTACGCTAACGAAAGGTAAACCTGGGTAAACAGCAATTATTTAATAATGCCTAATTAATCGTCTATTTAAGCAAAAAAATGTTAAAACTTAAGGCCGGTTTAGTTTAGTTTTAATGCATACAGAAGTAACATGTTTGGCATGATTAAAATTATGTACAGGTTGTAAAAAAACGTTTTTTCGTAATTTAATAATGACTTAATTGTTGAGGATAACGAATAAATAATTTTTTTGAAGTGAAAACTTCTCTAGCGGCGTTGCATACTTTTTTTTGGAATGGGTAAAAACTTTTGAACTCGCGTCAGATCGTCAGAACGTAAGACAGCGCACTGCGCATGCGTGAACAAGACGGCCGCGGCGCCGAGCGCTTGCGCAAGATCTAAATTCATTGCTGTTTTTGTATTGCTTACATATTTCCGGAGAGTATAGGATACGCAATGTTTTTATCGACACCATTGTAAATCATAAACAGATTTATTTGTAATAAATCAGCATGCTAACCTACCCTTCAGACCTTAACAGGACATGCCAATTAATACTGTCATTATGGAGACAGGAATAAGCGAACCTGGACAATTTACTGCACAGCACCACGGTAATGTAATATATAGTATTATATCCATATTATATCTTCATACAAACGGATGAAAACGCGTTTACACCTATGTGTCTCGGGTTCGGTATGTACTTGGTATGTCATCATTTGCGGTTGTGCCTTAGTAACGAACAGTCGGTGTAATAGCGTTTTTTTGTAACCAATGGATACGCGTGCATTTGTCAATGTTATTTTGGTTTAATAAGTCCAAGTATTTACTTAATATGACAAACAAAAATTAAAGAATGCATTGTGCAGTTTTTGAACTATGCTTGAATGGTTAAGGTGGTTGAATGTATTAAAATTTTAACGATTTTCATTTTGTTTAACAAAAATGATACATAAATTCTAAAAGACAGATCTAGTAGTAATAACACTGATAGCGACTAGCCCCATCGCAAGTTGACGACGTTGTCGCACAGTTCGGTTGTAGGTATTAAATTAAAAAAAAACCGGTTGTCTGTAAAGTCGGTTTATTGACGATAGAACGTGACAACGTCATAAGAACGGTGGCCGATTGTGCCTCTTTGTCGCTCGTTCCGCGCTCTCGCTTGCACTTCAAGTCTTAAATGGAACGCCTCAGATCGAGGTAACGCCGCATGTCATGTTTT
Source organism: Calephelis virginiensis (assembly GCA_002245475.1). Lineage (NCBI taxonomy): Eukaryota > Metazoa > Arthropoda > Insecta > Lepidoptera > Riodinidae > Calephelis > Calephelis virginiensis. The sequence continues at coordinate 5,397 of NJDC01008664.1, forward strand.
TCGGTGCGTGTCTCCATCGAATTATAGGACGTTGTCACGTCAATAAAGTCGAGTTAAACTACTATATATTACATTACCGTGAGAGCATTACATTACCGAAGTATTCAGTTAATAGCTCTGTTATTTGACAAAAAGATAATTCAGTCACTGCTTTCAACATAATATTTATTTCTATGCACCGACGCAAATAGCGATGAAAAATTGTGTTTATTGTATTCAAAATGACGCCTACTCTTGACACTTAAAAATTACAAGTGCCAAATGCAATTAGATGAAAAAAACCGATGTTATTCATAAAGAATTTGTAATGGCTCGTTTGATTGGTACAACCGAAAGCACTTTTCCTGCCTCTATAACGTCTTTGCTCGCCATTGTTGTGTTTCACGTGACTTGCAATCACGCCATAAAATTCCGGCCGTAGGCCCGGAATCCGTTGAAAATACAAAAAATACAACGAAATCAGTACGCCGTTTAAGATCAGTTTGGTAACAAATACTTGTACAAAGGAATTAGACTATACTAGCTGTCCCGGCGAACTTCACAAGTTCAGTTATATGGGAAAATTTAAAATGGTTTTCCTAGTTTCCTCGCACCATATCCCCATAGAATATAGAAGATGTACTGTTGTGTGTAGTACCATTTACCGTTGTATGTTTAGGGAAAAAAATATTTATACACAACTTATATTCTCAGACTTACATATTGTGCTTATAAATGTTATCAAAATCGGTTCAACCGTTTCGGAGATTTTTGCTAACACACATTGTAACTCGAAATCCATACTAACACTATAAATGCTGTTGCCCTTTCAAAACTAAACCGCTGACCTGATTGTGACGAAATTTGAAATGCATATAGGTAAATATTCAAGTTGAAACATAGGGTCATGTTTTTTTTTCAAAAACCAACCCCTTAAGGTGTGCAATAGGAGATAAAAATTTATATGAAAATTGTAAGTATTCTCTACGCTGACGAAGTCGCGGGAAAAGAGCTAGTTTTTAAATATAAAGATAAAAATTAAAATATATCTTAATAAAACTGATTTGACTACTTGATTTCAATACACTTATTTCGTAGATAAGTTTGTTCATTTGTCGCTATTATTTATATCGTGTTATCTTATTAATGCTAAATGATACTGACAAGGTCGAATAATTCGTCATTATTATGTTGCTACGTCTTACACACATATCTTCACGCCAAGTCTATTGAAAGTATCGAATTCGAAATATCACAAATAAGCTTAGTGTTCTCCACATTCAATAAATCCAAATAAAATTATTTGGATTTGGATTATTTATAATTATGGGGTGACAAAACAGGCAAAATAGTGCGCTATGAATGAATTGGACTTACTGGAAGCCAACACCTCCAATCCCTTCATGGTGTGCAGTCGAATTCTCCTAATGATGCTTCGGTTGCGAAGCGAAACGTGCTTTAAGTTTTAAGTAGTGTGTGTATTTTTGGTTCTAATAAAACAGTTTAGTGGTGTGTGGTGTGTGGAGCTGGATATATTTGGGAATTTTGGCATTCATAGCGCTCTATTTTGCCTGTTTTGTCATGCCATTATACGTTTATATTTTTTTGGCGGGAAATTGCAAATTAAATAATTTCATTTAGATTTACGTATGGATTTCCGCAAAGTAACACCTTCTATCAATTTTCTCCACATTCATTGCTCTTTTCATACAAACACGCCGATTTCGGAAACTTGACACCTTCCGAAAATACACGATCTCCTGGTATCTACATCTGTCAACATTTATAGAGTATCTCTTTTATCAATGTTTCATTTGCCTTTCTTTTCACATACCGAACTGACGAAGTCTTTCTCATTTTTTCACTAAGATTTCACTTCGATTAATTATTATCTCATAAGTCCATAACCTTCATTACAAGGCTTAAATCTATTATTATTTCTATAAAATAAATTCGAACCGATTTTATCTTTAAATCGAAATTTGATTTTTTGGGCGGGATGAAGTTCGACGGGATAACGAGTATTTAAATTTAGATTGTAGGCAATTAAAGTTAATTAACTGAAACATTAATGTTAATAACTACAATAGTTACTACATAAAGAGTTAAAATTAACACAATCGACTTTGACCCTGACATTCGCCGAATAAATATACAATCGTCGACGAACGAACGAAGTTTAACCAATCGATTATAGAAAATTCAATTATGGTTTTTGGGTTGGTATACTTTTAAGCTAAATTGAAACATAATTCGTTGCAATGTTAAATCTTTAAAATAATTCAATATGTTACAGTAATACTATTCAAATTATGCACTTCGGCTTTACACTTTTTACTCTTAGAAATTTACTTAATAATAACGTATTTACAAGGAATGCATGAAATACCATCAATAGATAAAGAAAGGACTGGACTCCTTATTACCAATTATGTTTTTGTAAAGCGATTATTGTTTATTTGGTGCAATACAATAGTATCTAGTCAATTGTAAAATGCAGAGCACGATGACAACATGACATTGACAATAAAAAGGTAAAGTTAGTCATATCTGACGCCATAATTGATAAGTCTCATGAATATTGATTTACAAGGAACCCAGCGCTTACGTCAACTGATAAATTATGTCAACATTTTTTAAATTTAACTTGAACTTAAATAACTCTGACTAGAAAATATTTTCAATATTTTCAATAAGATACGATACGATTCAATAAGATACGATTTTTTTTTAAAAAAAGTTCTTCTCTTTATTTTTATGTTGTTTCTATACTATATATAAAGATCGAACCTAATTTATTGAGACATTTATGACGATATACAGTCAAAATTATTCAAATACATCATTGCTTTAAATACATCTCTATCATTAAGCATTCAATTTGTCTTTGACGAAGACAAATATAATTAAATTAATAATTTAAGCACAACAAAAGCGCAAAAAAAAAGATTTCATTTAACTGTTATGTCAGTTTTAAAATCAGTTTATAAATGGCATAACAATCGATTAATATACACAAAAAAATAGACCTTTAACACACACAAAAATATTGAAGTCGAACATTCACCCTAATCTTTTTAAGTCGTTTAAAAACTAAAGAGATAACATAAATTTCAGCGATAACTTTTAGTCTTTATTAGTCAAAGTCGGAAGTGACGTATTGTAATTAACATACAAAAGCTTCTAAGAACAACAACCGAATATTTGTTGAAATTAAACAGAGTTTACCCGGAAGTGTTGAAACGTACCTTTAAGCTCGACATAATGTAATCAACGATAAGATATCTGGTAATCTATATGACGTCAGAATATTCAACGATTATCCTCTATTTGTTAACTATAAATAAATAAGTATCACAAATGTTCTTAAAATTATTAACACAACAGCAATATTTCTTTACAAAATGAATTTATTGTAAATAATAAAAAAAATATCTTTCCATTGCACTATCGTAGGTACAAAACAAAATTATAAATTATCTCATATTCATAAACTATACATATAACAGAAAGAAATGATGTGCGTCATAACAAATAAAATAAAAACTAAAAACTTTTTATTTCTTAAAATTTACAATTATTGGCACTTTAGGGCTAAACAAGTACATTTTTTCAAATAACATTTTTCTAATTATAAACAAAGATCACAAGTTTTTTTAAAAAAATAAATAAGTATCTTCACGCCCATATCTTAGAAGACGTATGCAGAGACACAACCAGGGCTACCCACGACTAGCCGATGATACTAAGTCCCACAATGTGATATCCAATCCCGAGCAACATTGTTTTTAGAAAATTGGAGAAAATACATTTTCTTTTTATTAGCGATCCGGGAATCGAAACCGAGACCTTTTGAAGTCAAGTCCAACACCTAGACCGCTAGACCACAGAGGCGATTAGTTTTTTTTTTTCATATTGTTATTATTATACAAGAACTCCTCGGGTGAAGGCCTACTCAAAATGACACTATGACTCTCTGTCTAGAGCAAGCTGTATCCACTTAGATCCAGGAGCTCTAACCATATCGTTTTGCCATCTAGCATGCGGTCTTAATGTGTGACTTTCTCCTCTTGTTGTTGATGATGATGGACCTTACATAAAATAGTATTTAGTTGTAAGTAAGGTACTTGCGCCTAAGATAGCCCAGTTCTTAAGGGTCCATGTAGGCTAAAATACGTCAGCAATATAATGTTTTTTTCATACAAAGCAATCACGGATCTTGGTGACAAAAATACACAAGATTAACATTAATATGCTTTATAAGACTAGTGTTTCCAAAACACGATTCGTTTCACTTTGCTCGATAGAAAAAAATCAAAAAGTTAACCCTTTTTTGAAAGTAAACCCATTTGTCTACTTCAATTATGAAAATATCGACACCAGATTTAACATAAACATAGATAAGTATAATACCTAAAAGATAATCGTCTCAGTTTTTATATTTTTTTTAAATTACTTTTATTGTGTCAAAAATAGCGATTTGTCGCTTAAGACATTTACTTTAGAGCGCAATATTTCATAGTAATCATGGAACGGGGGAGTGCGGCGATTGGCTCTTCTGGCTGACTAAGTATGGGGCCTTAAGACGGCCCATTTTGAATAAATTTTTATTTTTTTACAGTTTGAAGGAGTTTATGTTACTACCATGTTCCTTAACTTGTAATTTAAACTCTTTCAAACTTTAAGACGTACAAAATATTGAAAATGACCGCCTCGTTGGTCGAGTGGCTAGCGTACACGCCTAACTACATCGACCAACCGCGAGACTCGGGTTCGATTCCCGACGGGGGCAGGCATTTGTGTGATGAACATTTAGATGTCTGCATTTCCGTATCTGGGTGTTTATTAAATTTATTCTGGTATCTTTTTAAGTATTTCAATGTATTAAAATCGTTGAATAACACCCATAACACAAGCATATAATTTGCTTACTTTGGGCTTAGATTAAATTTGGGTGACTTGTCATGAGATATTTATTATTAATACTAACGGGCCAGTTTAAGATCTGGACTATATTAGGCGCAAGTACCTTAATCGCATTTACGGTTAAAAATAGTTTTTGTTTTTATGGTTTTCACGTAGGCATCTATACAGTTTTGTGGTAAATAATATTAACAAAAACTTTAAATATATGACGTCAGAAATACTGACCGTTATCCTCTATTCATCGACTCGGAATAACAAACAAGGTAGTAAAATGTTTTTTAAGGCTGTGCGTCATTTCGGTAAAAACTTATCTGAATAGATTGCGACTACAGAATAAACTTCTTTTTACTGTTGAAAAACGAACTTTGATAGATTTGACATGTCCATCTGTCCGTATGTCACAGCCACTTAATATTAAAACTATTAAGTTTACACGATTAAAATTTAGTATTTTTATTCTATACTGGCGGCCCGCCCCAGCTTCGCAACGGCTCTCTTTATCTATTAAAAAAAACCGCATCAAAATCCGTTTTAAAAATATTAGCATACAACGGGACGGCGAAAGCGACGTTGTTTTATACTATGTAGCAAAACTGCATTTTTTATGATAATGGAAGGCAAACACGCAGACGGATTTCCTGATTACTATCAGAAAATAGAAATAGAAAATAGAAATTCACGCCGCCAAAAGACACCAAAGGTGGTAATGATGCGTTGCCAACCTGAGGTCAGGATGTTAGGTCTCGAGCAAAAGTAAGTTTACCGGCTACCTTACCTCCAAACCGGAACACGTCATGACGTTATAGCGGCAGGAATAGGTAAGGCGATGGTACCAATCCGGGCGAGTCGCTGCGAAACTCTACTGTCTAGTGAAATTAGTGAAACCGCATTAAGATTAAAAAATGAAGAAACAATTAAAAAATCAAACAGGCTCCCCATATTTCGAGCTGAAACTACATACATACATATCTTCACGCCAAGTCCCTTACGGGGTAGGCAGAGAGTATCGAGTGCCAGACCTCACGATCCTGACAAACCTGTCTTGCTTCCTTCATATTCATAACTTTTTTCATACAAACACGCCGGTTTCGGAGACTCTTGACACCACCCTCGGATAATATCCGATTGATCTGATCGTGAAATGTCAGCCTTGGTCTCCCCGGGTACCTACATCCATCCACATTCGCATTGTATATCTGCTTTGTCAATCTTTCATCTGTCATTTTTTCCACATGACTGAACCAGCGGAGCATGCCCTTTCGATTTTAACACCAACACTTTCTTTCAATCCCACTCTTTCTCGGATCGCACTGTTACGAATGCGGTCAGCGAGCGTTACACCACAGAGCTGAAACTATCTTTTGTAAACCTATTTAATAAACAGGGAATCTACAGATAAGTCTTTAAAATTACACTGACAATCGTTTTCTCAAAGACAATCGTTTGAATGGTAGTAATTTCCAATGTGGTAAAAGTATAAACCTACATGCTTTTTTAACAATAGTATCGATATTGTAACGATACTGCTGACCTCATTTTAATCCAACCAATTTTCGTTGAAAGTTTTCATTGAGATTGAGATACTATACGCCAGAAAAGCTGTAAACAAGAACCAGTAATGTAATGAAACTAGAAATAAAACTACTTGAATTGACAAACATGTAGGTAGGAGTTACTTATTATTTGCGATTTTGTAACAACGTCAATAGCCATTATCAATGTTCTTGTTGACCTTGTCAATGACAATCTCAGTACAAAATAAATCAACATTTCAATAGTTAATAATAAAAAAAAAGTATCTTCACGCCCATATCCCCGAAGTAGGCAGAGGCATAACCAGGGTACGACTAGCCGAAGATACTAAGTCCCGGGCACATGTCCTATCCCGAACAACATTTTTTTATTAGAAAATTGGGAAAATCCAATCTTCTTTTTGTTGCCCGACCCGGGACTCGAACCCGGGACCTCATGCAGTCAAGTCCAACAACTGAACCGCTAGACCACAGAGGCGATAATATAAACAAATAAGATTGTTACAAAGTTAAACTACACCAAAAGAGGAGTATTTGGGCTTAAAAGTTAGATTTTTTACCCTTTTGTTATTAGCAACATTTAAACATTAGTTTTAAGTAAACATTAGGATTGTTTATAATTTTAAATAAGTTTTTTTTCCTTGAGCTTGTTCACCTTCTGCTTATTACTTTTTATTAGTGTTTTTTTTTCTATCTTAGGTTAGCTATAAAATATCTCTTGTAGGAGATAAGCTCGCCTTTTACACCATTATATGTAAAGTTTGCATTTTCTCATTTTTTATCTTTATTATGTGTACACTAAAGTGTAAAAAATTAGACTAGCAAAATTTTAAAAAATGCCTTACATTATGCGACTTTAAGGAGAGAAGGTTATAAATTCAATTGTATGTTTATTAATATATTTATGTTTTTTGAACCAAGACCAAGGCTGACATTTCACGACATTTCACGGCGTGTTTGTATGAAAAGGGTTATGAATGTGAAGGAAGCAAGACAGGTTTGTCAAGATCGTGAGGTCTGGCACTCGATACTCTCTGCCTACCCCGTAAGGGACTTGGCGTTAAGATATGTATGTATGTATGTATGTTTTTTGAATATTACGCGATTATTTAACCAATAAACAATTTTAGTCCTTTTTTGTAAATGTTATGATTTCGAGGTGATCCAAAACTTTACCATAGGCCGACTAGAATTATCTAATCGCTACGAAGTAACAAAATAATAAGAGTAACCTATTCAAATAAAAATTTTTGCAATGTTTTTGTTTTTACCTAATTTCGCTGTTTTTGATGGTTGCTTGTTGCAGAAGTAGGAATAAGTTCCGCGAGATAAAAAAGAGTCTGTCAACACTGTCTGTACTCTGAAATTAATTAGTTCAGAATAACCAATAAATTGGCATTCGATTGAAGTTGTTCAGTTTAATTAAAATCAATTATCTTCCTCCTTATTCAATTCTCTTCGAGTTTGTCCTTCGTGTGTTAGCTTTTTAAGTTTTACTGAAAGACTTTTTCCCTGTGTTGGTCCGGGCTCCTTTGCCTTCCTACTAGGCAGCTCGTAAAAGGCGGGCATAGGCCTACCGTCACTAGCACCGTGTCATCTTACTAGGTGGTAGAGTTTCGCAGCGACTCTCTCTAATTCTTACCACTGCCATACCTATTCCTGCCACCATAACGTCAATTCTTGCTGTTAACGTGTTCCGATTCGGAGGGTAAGGTAGCCGGTAAACTTACTTTTGCTCGAGGCCTAACATCCTGGCTTTAGGTTGGGAACGCACCATTACCGCCTTTGGTATCTCTAATCGGCGTGAATTTCTTTCTATCAGGAAATACGTCTGCTTGTTTGCCCCTCCCGCCCTCAGGTTGGCAACGCACCATTACCAATTAATACTACCAACACCAATTTTGGTGACTCTAGGCGGCGTGAATTTCTTATCCGTAGTCGTGAAATCCGTCTACTCGTTTGTCTACCCATATCATGAAAAAGACTAAATCCATATTTACCTTTTTAAAGGGCTTTAAATATAGCGGCATCCCCCTCTTTGCACTTCTGAAACAAACAAACAAATTTGGTTAGAAATATATCGTTTTTTTTTAATTTTATGAAACTGACCATTTCACCTCTGTGGTCTAGCTCTCCAGGTTTTGGACATGACTTCATGAGGTCCGGGGTTCGATTCCCGCGTCGGGCAATTAAAAAAAAAGTGGCTTTTTCAAATTTTATAATGAAATCAAAATATAGCTCGGGATTAGATATGTACCCGGTTGATGACGGGCTTTCCACCTAGCACATTGTGGGACTTGGTCTATTCGGCTAATCGTTGGTGCTTTGGTTGTGCCTCGGGGATATGAACGTGAAGATACACACACCATTTATTCCATTACAGTTGTATCGACTAACTTTGTACCGTTGTTGTGTTAGTGACGGTAAGCCTATGCTTGCCTTTTACGAGCTGCCTGTCAGGAAGGCAGATGGTCTATTCTGCAAGGGAGCCCGAACCGACACGGGTAATTTGTATTGTTTTTTACCCAAATAACAATATCTATATACATAATAGTAAAACACTATTTCCCGTGGTCATCGGATCACACCTGAATGGACGGAATTTTGCCAATCTTTTATCTTATCTTGGTTATTTTCAGAAGGTTCTTGTGAAGAAAAAAAACTGGAAAGTTGAAGGGAAAATGTAAAAACAATCGTTTTTTTTTTTCGTACAAACTGTTAGTAGCTGTTAATATCACGGGATAAGAACTACGAAGAACGCCGGGTCAGCTAGTACTTAGTAAACAAAATTTCAACTTCTTTCAGAATATGAAAATAAATGTTGATGGTTTTAAGAAAATAAAACAAATAAAATTAAATTAAATTAAACTAAGATTTAAGAAAATTATGATTATTGAAATTTCTCAACGGAACCCAGAAACCGTGACTCCTTCAGCTGATATTTTAGCTCATCTTTTATCAACGGCACAAGAGAATTCGCAGCTGCGTGATATTCAAAGAATACAATGAAATGTGTTCTTCGATCATGTAAAAAATTAAGGAATTCAATCCCTTATAAAGTGGCCGACCCCAGAGCAGATGCTGGCTATAGGACTATTATTACATCCAACAGGTAAAAATATCTTACGATCTTGCTATGGGGGCTAAATCCAATTGCAAAATCAAGTTAACTGTAATAAGTATAGTCAAAAGCAAAAAAAACATATTTTCTGTATTTTGGAACGAGCTATTTCTTGTTTGAAGACAACTTTTTTCGAATGACCTATTTGTTGCCAACCTCGCGGTATTTGCAACTTAACCGTTAACAACATGGTAAATACCCATTGCTTAAATAGCAAAATTGGTAAAGGTGCACAGTGAAACGGAGGCTTAGGAGGCCTGCTAGCTGCTACATTTATGGTGTGTATAGGATGTGGTGCTCTTTTACCACCACGAGAGTCATCTGCTTACTTGCTGTCTTTTCATATAAAATAAATCATATTATTGGCTAATCTACCTCCAAAATCAAATTCAAAAACAATATTTTTTTTACAAAAAAATTTGGTTTTCTGACTTCTATGAAAATGTATAGCTATTTCCAGCAGTCGACTTGAAAAGTACTATTCTAAACGTATCAAGTAATCTGAAACACGATAAGATAATGTTTAGGATTATAGGAGATCCTATGGCCACCTTCTGCTTCCATGATGATTATTTTGTAATGAAAAACATTTTTTTTTCAATAACATAATTTTACATCATGAATTTTTGTTAATTTTGGACAAAAAGATACCTTCAAGTGCCAATTTCTGATGTAAAAGACCCAGGTGTTAAGGTGATTGAATAAAAAATGCACTTCCAAATATCAATATATCTATTTGCTTTTATATTATATTTAAGCCGTATAAGTTTACAAAACATTTTTTAAATAAACAATGTTACATAAAAAAACAACGGCCCGTTTACTGCAATTGTATTAAAAAAATCCAAATATTTGGTTTAAAAAATCAAAGTCGTAGGCAATATTTGTAGCTCACTGTACAAGAGCCACTGGTCAGTAAAAAGCATGTTTTGTTTTATTTATACTGCAACTTTACTGCAAACGATAATTACTGGGAGAGTTTATAGCTTTCGTTACATGCTCTTTATTATGGGTTTCTAGTTATTTGTCCGACTGCAAAACTGAAAGTATTTTTAGATTTTTTTTTCTCTGTAATCTAGTTGTCGAGTTAACTAAATGTCTCAATGTGTTAAACTCAAAAATGTATTTTTTCAGTCTAAAAAAAAACAGGATAAGGATAAGTACCCGGATGGCATAGGTTTGCCACTTATTGGTGGTAGTTTTGTTGCGCTCCCATTAAACTAATTTTTGGTTTTTGCTATCTTCTTTCATCGAAATTAGGTAATAGAAAGAGACGAAACACTCTTATTGTTGTCAGATTAGTCTGTACACAACATTTCTACAGACTCCTGTCATTCGGAAAACGTTGATTAAAAATTTACAATTTGACATATCCGGACTAATCTGACATGTCTAACATGTTCCATCTCTTTTGTTTTTGTTTCATTTGAAAATATAGCATACATTTAAAATAAATTTGATTTATTAACAGCAGAATCACCACCATCTTCGTATTATTGGGGGATCCCAAATTGTACCTCTACTTGCCTCTTCACGGACACGGGTGCGCAGTTTTTTTTAAGTGAAAACTTATTTAGCGGCGTTGCGCACTTTTTTGGAATATGTAAAAACTTTTAAACTCGCGTCAGATCGAAAATTCGTAAGACGGCGCAGGGTTGTCATGTTTGTGTACGATATCGCAATAATTGAATATTGTATTCTACCACATAAATGATAGTACTTCCATACTGATAATTAAAGCAATTCGTGCAAAGTTACCTAACCATTCCAAAATATACAAAAATTGTACAACGTTAATATTCAAATTTCACTTCTGCCGGCACTCCCGGAGTGCAACCCTTTTTTTTAATTTTAGCTTTTGTAATAGCAAGTACCATTACGAATCAATTCAAATCGTGTTCAAGTACGGTCTTATTATGTATCAAGTGGTTATGTGGTAGTTAAAGTAGCGGTAAACGGTGACCGCTGCGAATACCGTTCGGGATATTAAACAAAAATGGCTTTTTATGAGATAGCGAACAAACGGTTCTGCTGGTGGTAAGATACAAAAGTAAAGACACCATAGCTGATACTGGTGCGTTATCTTATGGCCGGGATCTTCGCAATGGCGGATCCAGCCTTCGTGCCGAGGGGGGGTGGGGGGTTGTCACGTACTCGAGGTTTACTCAAAGCAAGCTCTAAATGTAAAGTGATGTTTGACAACATAGCTTCTAAATACAAACATAGTACATACAATTAAACACTTAACATTTAATAAATTTAAAAATACATTCAGAATATTTAGAAGACAGAAATGCTTGGGATTAATTGCTCCGCATGCCAATCTCTGCAAATTATTTGTGAATGTAATAAACTTTTGTAAATTAGATTTATAAGAAAAAAGACAAGCCCGCTAAGTTTCTTTCGCCGGATCTTCTCAGTGAGTGGCCGCGTTCCGATCCGGTGGTAGTTTTTAGAATTATATAGACGCGTTACAAGAATCTTTATATGGATCTACGTAATAAAAGCTATTTTGAATTTGAATTTGAATTTGAATTTGAACACAGCGTTTACTTGGCAATCAATACTCTCTGCCAACCTTTCACTTGATTTTGCGTGAAGATATGTACGTTTCTATACATATTCCTAGTTATTTGGTCACGTCATACTATAACGTCCAAACATCAAAACTTATAGCTTTGAGGAAGTTAAGGGTTAAATTGTAAACCACATAGTTTATACATAAAACGAATTGATTAAATCGGACTACGTATTAGGCAAATTATTGCTTATTTTACATTTGAACTTTTAAAAAATACATAAAAAATATTCTAGGTTGAACACTATTCGGCCAATCTAGACTGTTACCCAGGGGGGTGTCATGACCCCTTGAATCCACCCTTGGATCTTCGGGCACGTAAGCTAATGTATACCTTAACCTCAAGCAGGGAACAAAACAATGGTGAGCAAATTAATACTATGGTAGCAGGAACAGGCAAAGCGGTAGTATAACATTCCAGTGATGACTGATTAGTGGGATTACTCAAGCGAGTGATGGGGTCGTCGCAAGAGTAAAACCCATTGAAATGCGTAGGCTAACAAAATCTGTTCTTTCGAATAATCATATTATTTTGGTTAAATACTGCATATTAATATTTGCTTGGTTATGGTGGAGTATGTTGAAAAAAAATCCTTGTTTTTTTTTAGTGTAAGAATGCAACAATCTTATCTAGCATCATATTATAACTCATAATCGAATAGACCGATTTTTTCGTTTGATACTCGTATCTGTGGTGTTCTAGTTGGTTCTTAGCTATATAATGGATCAATTTTGTAATGTAAAGTATCTTAAAGAGGTAGGTAGAGTAATACCGTGACATCTGACTAGGTGGTAGAGTTTCGCAGCGACTCGCCCGAATTGGTACCACCGCCTTACCTATTCCAGCCGCCGTAACGTCATGACGTGTTCCGGTTCTTAGGGTAAGGTAGCCGGTAAACCTACTTTTGCTCGAGGCCTAACATCCTGGCCTTAGGTTGGCAACGCACCATTACCACCTTTGGTGTCTCTAGCCGGCGTGAATTTCTTTCTATCAGGAAATACGTCTGCTTGTTTGCCTTCCAATATCATAAAAAAAGAGGAACAACCAGGGCACCCACGACTAGCCGAAACATTAAACTCCACAATGTGACTGGTGATTAAACCCGTCCCGGGTTTCAAGAAGAAAGAAGTTTACTCAAGAAGTAAAGTCCGACGCCGGTCCACTAGATCACAGAAGCGAACTATTCAATACAGATTTTATTATATGTAAAGATAAAATACCTAGGTAAATATACATTTTGCGCATTTCTGATTATTATGTTAGTCATGGCCAAAGTACACAAAATGAAAATGTGAAGATAAGAGACATCACCGTAAAAAGATATATGATTCATAAAGTAAATTAGTTCTAGTTAAATGTGACATAAACTCATATCTAACATACTGCTTGTATGTTTCAAAGTATTTTTAAGCCCATGTTTCTGATACCGCAGGTAGAGGTACCAGGACACCCACGAAATGTAAACATTATGAAAAGTAAACGATACACTTCGTTTTACCCGACTCAAAAATCGAACCCGAGACCTTATGTAGTCAACGCCAACATTCAAACACACCACAGAGCCGATTAAGCTTCAGAGTTATATATAAAAAATTAGCTGTTCCCGCGAACTTCGTTCCGCCCGTTCAATTAGTATAGACAAAAATAAAATGTTGTTTTTCCCAGTTTCCTCACAATCGAACAGGATAAAAAGTACCTATGTCCTCCTCCCGGTCCTAAGCTACCTCTCCATCAATTTTCAGTCTAATCGGTTCAGCCGTTTTTGAGTTACAAATAGTGTAACTGACACCACATTCTCTTAATATTATATATAGATATGTTTATTAATGACAGTGAACAAGCGACTCTCTTCTTATCCAAGGACAAGCTTTGTCTTTGGACTAGATAGATGGATAAATAGATAAGATTGAGGGGACGCTATGCAAGGTATAGTAGGGATTTTGAACTACCAGCTGACCTACAATCTTGCTACTACTACTGTAAATGTATCATACATTAGCTCTAGACATTTTTTTTAAGTGATTAAATATCGCCTTTTTTTTAAATATCACCTTTGTGGTCTAGTGGTCCGGGTGTTGGACTTGACTGCATGAGGTCCCGGGTTCGAATCCCGGGTCGGCCAACATAAAGGAAATTGGATTTTTCCAATTTTCTAATAAAAAAATGTTGGTCGGGATTGGAAATGTGCCCGGTTGGCGATAGGCTTGCCACCTATCACATTGTGGGACTTAGTATCTTCGGCTAGTCGTGGGTGCCTTGGTGGTACCTCTGCCTCTTCGGGGATATGGGAGTTAAGATACATTTTTTTTTAATTGATAGGCGAGCGAAAAAGCACACGTCTCTTACCAGATGGTAAGAGACAACTGAGACCTGTAGACAAAATGTATATTTGTTACAGGTGCGTCGTTGTCTTTCAGGCAAAAGTTAGGGTTACTGTGTAAGTCTACCAGCTACCCTACCCTCCAGACCGGAATATGATAGTCATTATAGAAGAAGGAAAATGTAAGTCGACGGATCTCTACACAGTTGTCAGAGTAGAGATCCACCTATGGTAATTCTGGCATTATCTTGTTAATGATAACCTATATTTTAACCAGAGCTCGCCTCTTTCAAGCTACCTTGAATAATATTTAATCTACTCTTCTCAGCGGCCCCGGACCACACGCTAATGCTACTTTAAAAAAATAATCGTCAATATCAAAACAAAGCTAGACCAATTTGGTAAAAAGCATACCAAAACCACATGGAATTATAAAAAGATGATATCAAAAATATACCAGGTATTAAAGCTGAATAGACAAAAGTTAAGAGCTTCAAAAACATGTGAACCATAGTTCATAAATAAAAAAAAATAAGCCGTCAAG
Organism: Calephelis virginiensis; assembly: GCA_002245475.1. Taxonomy (NCBI): domain Eukaryota; kingdom Metazoa; phylum Arthropoda; class Insecta; order Lepidoptera; family Riodinidae; genus Calephelis; species Calephelis virginiensis. The sequence goes on from NJDC01008664.1 coordinate 20,398, forward strand.
GTCTAAAGTAACTGTCGTCTCTACAAAAAGTAGAATGGAATATAGACGTACGACAGACGTAGGTTGCAGTGAAAGTAGATATGTCTCAGACAGAGTTGCGTAATATAACTCGTTGAACTTCTAATTATCATTCTAATACAATTGTATTGTATCGTCTAAATTCACGGCCTTGAATTATTAATAGTGGTAGGGGAGCCCGAGAGGGAATTTTCGCAATTACTCAGACACGTCAGATCATGATGTAGGCATTCCTTTCCTCTAAGCTCTTCTTCTTCTTTTTTCTTCACATCACAGTCAAATATAATTTATATAGAGATTTTAACACATAAAAATAATAAAACTATATTAAGGTAGGCGTGAAAAGAAGTTAGTCTCAATTATTTTTGTTTAAAAAAATACTAAACCATATAAGATTAAAGTGCCGTGGGATTTATTCCATGCCAACAAGTGAATATTCTAACTATACATGGAAAGGTCAGAAATTTAATAAAACAATGCATGCATGGTCATTAGAGATTACAGTGTCCTCTGTGGACATATTTCTTTCATTTTAGACACATTACGCAATATTAACAGGTACATTGGTAAAAATATATAAATCAAACGATATTTTTCATTTTCCAATGGGTTCCCATAACGTTGGAGTAACTACTCATTTAGCAACCTGGGCTCCCCTACTAGAGTTTATTTCTGCAAACAACTAATATAATAACTGTTTTATACAGTTATTAAAGTATTTTCCTCTTCGTATCTACGAAGGATTTGAGTTCGGTAGACATCTTGCCTTTTTAACCGACTCTAATAAAGAGGAAGTTTTCAATTGGACTGTGTTTTCTTTTTCTCGCGATGACAAAGCTTCAGGATTAGGATTTTAAAATTGAGGCTAATAAGTTTTTTATAAGAATTTCCCATAAAAATTGGATAGCGGACTTCAACAAAATACATACTTATATAAAAAAAATGTATTTTCACGCCCATATCCCAGACGAGGCAGGCAGAGGCACAATTTACTCTAGTTAGGCTTTGGCGCCAGGCTTGCCACCTATCACATTGTAGGACTTTGTCACTTCGGCTAGTCGTGGGTGCCCTGGTTGTTCCTTTGCCAACCTCTTCGAGGATATGGGGGTGAAGATACTTGAAGTATGTATATTTTTACGATAACAACACGGGTATATAGTGAGTTACGGAAGTAAGGAGTTACAGTAAGCGATAGAGTCGTCACATCCCAACGCCGAAGCAAGTGGTCTATATTCTTCATGGCTTTATCCCAGAGACACATACGAATCCAATTTAAATTTGTTCAATAAACCCTACAATTACGGGCCGTTAGTGAAATAGCGCGAACTTAATTTCCTGAGAAACGCATCAGGAACATTTGCGGTTGTGTATTAGTGCATAAATTGCTAAGTAATACCATCTGCGTAACATTCGTTAGGAGTTACGAGATAGTTATCGTGGGAAATATTGTAAGATATATCTTAGGACTCGGTTACATTTTTCCGTGTTAGATATTTTTACCGACTTTCAAAAAGAGGTGGTTATATGTACGACTTCTTTATGTACTGTAATCAATTTCTTCGTTACTTGTGAACTGATTTGTTTTTAATTTGAGAAAGCGTACTTCCGAGATGGTCCCATTGCTAAAAAGTCTCAGTCAAATTCATCTGATGAAAGAATTCCAGGGAAAATATTTATGACATACAATTGCCAATAAGCAGGCAACACTTCTGATAGTAAAAGGTCATAGTTACTGGGATATTAAGCTTTGCCTAGATCATAGGTCATGTGCAAGTCTATCGGCTATTGTAATCTTCAAACCTTTTACCTGGTACCGTATCTCTATGCGTACTTACATATAGACATAATAATACAGGATCAGGTTGGCAACAAAATGTTAGTTTTATGTTTTTAGATGTAGTTCTTTTACTACTACGGAATGTCTGCTTGATTACTTTCCAATATTATAAACACAATTTGCTTTTTTAATACTGCCAGATTCTTCTAATATTAAAACTACGAAAGTTTGTGAGTATATATGTATGGATGTTTGTCTCTTTAACGTTCGAATGGCTGAATGGATTTGTCTGAAATTTGGAACACAGATAGATTGTAACCTGGATTAATATATAGGCTACTTTTAACCCGATGGCACAGCGAGTTCCTGTAAAAACGCGGCCGAAGCCGCAGGCAACAGCTAGTGATTTTATAAACAAAAATAAGATATTTAAAATAATTGAATCAGGATAAAACCCCTACTTGCAACAAAATATTTTACTAACTTCATACTTCCGTTTCCTAACTTAGCCAGTCAGAAGAAATGGCGAAACAAACAAAATATAAACAATATTTACTTAATTATAATGTTTGCATAATATACACAAATGCACTACAAATTATATTAAACGTGTAAATTGTAAAATAAACGATACATATTCTAATAATAGCGATTAAACTAAGAAAGACCTCTCTGATAAATATGTTTGTTTCTTACAAGGTCAGGGCGGACACTGTTGACATACTGGACTAAATACACAGAAAGATTAACTTCCAAAGCAATATCGTAACATGAAGCCTAATAAATTTCATGGTTGTGAACTTTTCGGCATTTTTATACAAAAGGAATGAATGAATTGTGTAATGTGTATACATTTAGTGGCCCTGATAATTTAGTAGCTCTGCCTATCACTTCGGAGATACGGCGTAAAATAAATATAAGTTTGTAATAGCGACATAGTCCAATTCTATAAAAATCGATATTCAATTTTATAAATGTGAGAGAATGAACGGGAGAAACGTTCGCCGGAGCGGCTATTTGACATTTCACCACTATTGGGAAACATTTCCTGCAAATGAAATCCTATTACCTTTCCTTTCAATACCTTGAAATGCCTGATAAAGTAACAGATCCGGATGAATTGTAATTGAAAAAAAAAAGACTAATTTAAAATGAAAACAAAAGCCTTAGAACTCTGTTTACTAAACTATGAGAAAAGAAAACAAGCGCGTTTATCAAAACTACAAGGAAAACAAGTTTAAATATTAAGAGAGAAATGTCTCTATCAAAACAACAACTATTACACAAACATATAATTTTTAGCTTCCTTGCTTTCCGAGAAGAATATGAATCTGTGTCTCTTTAAAGATTAGTAGGTCAAGGTTTGAAGTAGGCAGAATGACTCTTAAGGCGTCATACAAATGCGGAACTCCCTTTTATGTGGTCCACAAAACGCCGTACGCAGGGTTGTCAGATAATCGCGATTCCTATGGATTATCTCGAGTTCCGAAAAGTAAAAAATTACATAAAAAAACAGAATTTCTATCAAATCATTACACGTGGAAATAAAAACACAAATAAGTAATCAACTATGATATACTAGCCGCTCCGGCGAACGTCATTCCCATTCAGTTTGTATGGGAAAAATTAAAATGTTGATTTTCCTAGTTTCCTAACAGTCAAACGAGATAAAAAGTGTCCTGTGTCCGTCTTCTGGTTCTAAGCTACTTCCTGTCAAATTACAATTAAAACGGTTTAGCCGTTCTTAAGTTCTAACATGACTTTCTTTTAAATATACAGATTATCCGAATGTCGTAACATGTGATCTCATAATTTGTTCAGAATTAATGTTTTTTTTTCATATTTTATATGAGTAAACAAATCTTTGTTCCCCGTAGACATCGCAATACGCCCGAATGGATGGATCAATTTTACTAACTCATTTTTGATTGTATTAGTAATGTTAGGAAAAGGTTGACATGCAAAAAAAAATATTGTTAGGACAGGACTTTTGCAGGGCAGTTAGTTTTACTAACTTAAATGGATAATGCCTATTTTTAAACTTAAATGGATAATGCCTATTTTTAAGAAATAATGTAACGTATTTATAAAATAAAATATTTCCATTTCTATGTTTCTATTTCTGTTGGACTCAAACAGGTACAACTTCCGGGGTAACTGCGTGAAGATACTTTTTTATAAAAAAAAGTGTAATTTTATAATATTTTCAAATTTTATTATTAAAAAGACGTGTATAATTTGATTAGCATTTTTAACCCTGAAATTCTATAATCTTGAGATTTAAAATAGTTTTATAACTGACAACCCTTGTCGTTACGCGATGACTCTCATTTCAATAAAAAAGTCCAAAGTATGAATAATACCTATTGCATAAGTATTTGACTAATATTTAGTGTATGTGATGTCATGTTTTTTTTCATTTCATAGCATGATTACTAACTCAGGTAAGATTAAGGAGAGACTTTTGTCATGCTAAATTATTTTGTAATATTACTTGTGACTTCTCATTACACTTTTTTCTTTTTAATGACAAAGTAAGTATCTTTACACCCGTATCCCCGAATAGGTAGGCAGAGGCATAACCATGCCCTGATTGTTATGCCCACGACTAGCCGAAGACCCACAATGTTAAAGGTGGCAAGCCTATCGCCAACCGGGCACATATCCAATACCGAGCAACATTTTTTTATAAGAAAATTGGCAAGCTTCGAGAGAAACGGTATTTTGAGATAAACCTTAAGAACTTTACATATAATCATGTTAATACGAAAAAAGGTATCTTTATATCCATATCCCGAAAACGTTGACATATGCTCAACCAAGGCATCCATGATTAGCCAAAGACACTAAGTGATAGGTGGCAAGCCTATCGCCAATCAGACACATTAAAAAAATACGTCTCCTTTTTTTGTTGCCTGACCCGGGAATCGAACCCGGGACCTTTTGAAGTCAAGTCCAACACCTGGCCTGCTAGACCACAGAGGCAACGACTTTTGAATGTTTTTTTATGAAACCGCCAAACCTACAATATCCCTACCTATAGAGTACAGTTGTGTTTTAAATTTCTTTAAACGCAACGAAGTTACACGAATAATTTCAACCAAACTAGCCCAGCCACTTAGAGAAATTTGGTAAAAATGCAAGTATTTTTTAACCAACTCAAAATTTATATACATCACTACATAGTATAAAACAAAATCGCTTCCTTCGTCCCTTTGTATTCTTGAATCTTTAAAACTACGCAATGGATTTTGATGCGGTTTTTTTAATAGATAAAGTGATTAAAGAGGAAGGTTTATATGTATATTTCATAACCGTGCGAAGCTGGGCCGGGCCGCTAGTATTTTATATTAAGATCGTCACCCTGTATTTAGCGGTCCGGCTTTTAACTTGATTTTTTGAGGTCCCGTGTTCGATCCCAGGGTCAGGCAACAATAAAAAAGAAAATGTATTTTTTTAATGTGTCTGGTTGACGATAGTGTCTTTGGATAATCATGGGTGCCTTGGTTGGGCATACGTCAACATCTACGGGGATATGGATATAAAGATACCTTTTTTCGTATTAAGATAAGTATGTATATGTAAAGTTCTTTAGGTTTATCTCAAAATACCGTTTTTCTCGAAGCTCGACACGCCTGATTTAATGGGTTTCAGGGTCCAGAGCAATAATCATTAACATTCCTTGAAATCTGTGACGACCATTATCCCTAATTAGCTACAAATACATTACGCTAACGAAATATTGAACAAACACGCAGACAAAAAAAGGTCGCCAGGCCACATTGAACGGAAGAGAACACAAAGGACCTCTGAGCTCGGTGTCGGAGGTCTTGTAAACGGAATGTAAAGGAAACCAATTTTAGGGATCCTTAATGATTACAGTTATACTTGACCTATAAGAAGTGATTATCAATTCGACTGCAACTTTGTCTTTGTCAATAATAAACACATTTTGATGATATTTTTTTGAAAAAGTCAGGATACTGAGATGGCCCCATATAAATTTTAACAAATATATCTATAAAAATATAATGTATATACAATACAATACAATAACTCTTTATTGTGCACCAAATACAGAGAAATTACAAATAAAAAAAAAAAGTATCTTCATGCCCATATCCCTGAAGAGGTAGGCAGAGGCACAACCAGGGCACCCGCGACTAGCCGAAGACACTAAGTCCCACAATGTGATAGGTGGCAAGCCTATCGCCGACCGGGCACATTTCCAATCCCAACCAACATTTTATTTCTTGTTGGCCGACCCGGGATTCGAACCCGGGACCTCACGTAGTCAAGTCCAACACCCGGACCGCTAGACCACAGAGGCGAATACATCAATTAAAACTTAAATTATAAGATACACAAAGGCGGCCTTATCGCCAAGTCAGCGATCTCTTCCAGACAACCCTCGAGTATGGAACAAGATATAGCGGACTACTGTGTAATGGTGCTCTTAAAAATATAACAATGCATCTAATACTAGACAAAATAAATCATCCTAAAAGAAGAAGCCTGTTTTAATTATAGGTATTAGAATTTAGAACAAACAATAAAGTTATTAATCACAGTTGAATGTAGAAAGTGACGCTTCAACATACTTTTGAAAATATTAATGTTTGGAGCTCTTCTGATATCTACGGGAAGAGAATTCCAAAGCCACACTGCTTGCGAGGTAAAAGAACGGCTATAATAACAAGTGTTACGAGAGGAAACTTCAAGAGTATAATTATCACTGGACTTGAGGACTTTTACCTCAATGTTACAGGACTTAAATCTGTCCTTTAAATAAATAGGTGCAAATTGATCAAAAAGAATAGAGTACAGAAGAGACAGGATAGTATAAGTTTAAAATTTGACTTGTGATTTTTGAGTTATAATGCAAAAAATCTATACTTCTTATCGTCGGTGCTTGGTGGAATTCCATTCTTGATGCAATTTACTTAGAAACACTTGTACTTTCCACAATATATTTTATTATTTTTTTATTTTTATGGTTTAGCCAACCGGTTTCGCTATACAAGCATCATCAGGGCTATATAACAATCAAGGTTATAACAATCAGGGTTATAACAATCAGGGTTATATAGCCCTGATGATGCATGTATAGCGAAACCGGTTAGCTAAACCATAAAAATAAAAAATAATAAAATATATTGTGGAAAGTACAAGTGTTTCTAAGCAAATTGCATCAATAATGCAAAAACTTCATACAGATATATCTCGACGACGCGACGAGA
>NJDC01008666.1:20847-60953 GCA_002245475.1 Calephelis virginiensis
CAGCACCAGCCCACGCACCCTACCGCCCGCCGCCGCCCAGCTCGCCAGCGCCGCCCCCGCACCCGCCCCTCCCACCACCACGCCGCGCCCTGCCGCCGCCGCCTCCCGGCACACGGCGTTCAGTGCGGCGCGCGTCGCCCACCATACTTCCGAGCACCAGCGCTCCGGCGTCTGTCCGCGCCCGGGCGGCGCGGCCGGCAGCCGGCGCAGATGCAGCAGACCGCCGAGTCGTCGCGCCCAGCGCTCGTCCTCGCCGGCGCACCCACTCGCCACCCAGGCCACCCAAGGACCTGGCGCCTGAGCGTCTCGCGCCTCTGCGGATTATAAGCGCTCGTTATTTCTCCCTTTCAATTTTTCTTCGAAATTATTTGTGGGATTTTGATTTATGAAACGTCATTGACGACATCATATTAATAATTAAGACGGTTCGTGGAAGTTTTACTGCAATTAAACACACTTACACATTGTCACAGACTATCATTGTTTATTAATAATTTAGTACACAGTTTTCGGTCTTAGCTTTAATATAGCGCTAAAGCCAGCTCGATGTTAAGTGCGCAAACAAACCCATGACAAGTTGCAAAGGTTAATTGGAAATGCATTATGGCCCGGCTGATGGAGTTAGCTACATGACCTATATAAATCATGTAAATAACTCCTGTCTTTCAGCTGCCTTTCGGGAATCTTCCTCATTCGATTTGACTTTGACCAAATTACGGGCTACAATTACAATTATTCATCCAAATTAACATGAAAGAAGACATGCATTTTATCAAAAATGAGCGCTTTATTTTCATTACGATCAAGGACGTGTGCACCACAATTGACATTGTTATTGACATCAAGCTAAAAGCAGCGACTTTATTAACAAACATCAAACTGTTGAGGATAATAAGTTATTTGCACAGATAGTCAGAAATAAGAACTATAAATACGTATGGGTAAAGAATTCAAGTAAGCCATAACGAAACTTCAGGGATCATCTTTATAACGCAGCATATTGAGTTGATATTCTTATTCCTTATGAACACAGCATAAACCTTAACATCTCATCCACAGTGATTTTTTTCCACATTGAAATTTCAAAGCAAGAAGAGGGCTAACTTTTTTTCTATCAATTGACAGGGTTCTCATCGGACAGCTTTGAGGCTAAATACGCACCGGGAACTTGTGCGAGCGGGTTACGGGGCGCCAACGCCGGGGAGTGCTGCAGTCGTGTCGCGAGACACGGCCGCAGGCGGGCCAGCTGGGCCAGCGCCGCGCCCAGCGGCCGGCGCAGAGACCGCGGCAGCCGCGCCGGCAGTCCCGCCAGCAGCGCTGTGGCCTGCGCCCCGCCCCCCGCCACCGCCAGCGCGCGTCGTATCTGCCGCGCCGCTGCCGCCGCCGCCTCCGCCCGCGCCCACCGTCCGCCGAGGCACGCCAGCCACTCGAGCCGCAGAGCACGCGCCGCCTCCACGGCCCGCTGCGCCAGCCGCGCCAGCGTCGGACTACCCGCCTGCGCCAGCAAGCGCTCCTCCCACTCCTCGTCCGAGTCGCTGTCGCCATCGCTATCGCCACTGCAGGAGTCTGCATCGCATGGAAGGGTGGGCGGACGGCGTGGCGGCGTCAAAACGTCGAGCGTATCCATGGATGGAGAGGACGACCGCCCCGCCAGCATCACTCGCACGCACGACTCGCCGCCCGCCACGCCGGACCGCGCATATGAGTGCTCTTCCCACACTGCCGACCGCGTCTGGCGACCGTATCACCTCGGATTACCGTACAAACACAACACTGCAGTGACGACATCAATGATAACATTGTTTTTTACTTTTTCAAAGGTATTTTAACAAGCATTGTGCTTCATAATGCTTCTTACTCGGAACAAACTTGTAGTAGCGGGTACTAGCTCGATATTCATTATAGTTAAAATAATTTCAAGGATGAAAATAAATAGATTGGAAATTGCAAAGATACTCTAAACAACACTTCATGCAATTGGACGGCACTAACTTTATTAGGGCTTCTCTTGCCGCGCGGTCTACGGCACACTCTCAAAGTAATATTTTATCGTTATCGTGGACTTCAATCAATCAATGTGGTTTTTAATCCCTATGAAGTGTGTTACCGTTTCAGTATCAAGTTAAGTAAACACATCACACACATTTTTTTTTTTCAATAACAAGTCCAAGGCTCAGATGCCATTCAACTAACCTAGGTAGCTCATTGAGTACACATTCAAGGAAAATAAATATTGGCATTACTGGGTAACCCCTAGATGAGAAATAATAATAATTATTGTTATGTTAAACGATAAATAATACTATTAATCAAAAAAAAAATTTGGCAGTATTTTTTAACTTAATTAATATTTAAAAAACTGAGTGCCAAATTTTAATGTTTTTCTAATCTATAATGTGCAAAACTATAGCCAAAAAATGCTGAACTAGGCAACACTGCTGCCATATCAAATTGATGAAATTTTCGAATGTGTGGTGCGACCAGAGGCGTATTATCCCTAAGGCAAAGTAGGCATGTGCCTAGGGGCGCGAGATTACAAAGAGGCGGGCGCGGAAATTTTTGAACAGGTAAGAAAACAATAACAAAATTAATATTTATTACAAAATAAACAGCCAGATCTGATTCCACAGGGACATTGTGGATTTCTATATTATTTCTGTCCTTCTTGGTTTCTTCACTCTCATCACATATTTAATTCATACCTAAGTACACGTGTTCTGATCTACCTAGTTATCACTAATAGAGGGGCGCCAACGAGGTGTTTGCCTAGGGTGCTATCTACATTTAATCCGCCTCTGGGTGCGACTCATACAAAATTAATGGAAGAGTTGTGTAGCTTCTTCCAAATGTTAAGCCAGATCTCAAAAAAGAGAAATCCGTAAAAAAATGATGAGTTTGTGTGGCAGGTCCATTGATTTGTATGAAATATGATCTTATTCATCATCATCACTCCGCACGTATGTGGACTAAACAATAACTGGTAAATATTTAGAAAAAATTTTTTGATTTTGCTGAAATTTGGTATGTAGAAAGTTTGCATTCATGAGAAAGACATAGGCATATTATTTTTTGGAAATTCAACTAGGGGTTGAAAAGGGTTAAAAGGGGTGGCAAAGTTTGTATGAGAAAAATATTTTTATTGCACATTTTTGCATGAAACTTTGAATTAATGCTTTTTAGTACAAATGATGAAATTTTATTTATATTTCAGGGCGTATTTCAGGGTTTAAAAAAAATCACCCCCATTGGGGGTTTAAGGCGGTGGCTAAGTTTGTATGGGAAATTTATGAAATTTAGTACAAAGATAGAATAGACCCCGAGGAACAACATAGGCTAATTTTTATTGCAAAAAAATAGTGGAGAATGAGTAAAAAGAGGGATGAATGTTCATATGTAAATTCGTCATGTTTAAAGCTATAACAGTGAAACTTTGTATTTAGACACTTTATGATAAACGAAAGATAATAGGCTACTTTTTATCCGTAAAAAAAGAGGGAGAATGGGTAAAAAGAGGTGATGAATGTTCGCATGGAAAATTGACATTTTTGAAGATATAACAGTGAATCTTTGTATTCAGACACTTTATTAGGAATGAAAGAACATAGGTTAATTTTTATAGCAAAAATTGGGGGAGAGAATTGGGCTAAAAACAGATGAATTGTACTCACCATTTCTCCTCCCGCAGCCAGAGCATAATCCACCAGCATTTCATGCAAAGAGTGTCCATCAATCACCTTGAATTTAACACAAACAGAAATATCAACACATTTCTTTGAAATATCATGGTTTTTCCAATTTTCTAAAAAAAATGTTTTTTGGGATTAGATATGTGTCCCGTTGGCGATAGGCTTGCCACTTATCATATTGCCGCACTTAGTGTCTTTGGCTAGTCGTGAGTGCCCTAGTTGTGCCTCTGCCTACCTATTGGGAGATATGGGTGTGAAAATACTTTTTTTTATCATTTTAGATTGAAATCCTGGGATTCCTTGTGGTTGTAATTAGGACTTCCATAGTGTTGAACCCTGCTTGAATCCGCATGTTCCTCAAATTTGGATTTGACCTTTTTATCTTGGATTATTAACCCATGTTTCCATTAGCAGCTAAATTTAATCTAAAATGCAAAGATGCCTTACAGATGGCAGATCTATCTACTTATGGCGCTTATAACTTCTCAACTAAAAGGATTTGAATAAAAATACTTATACAGAAACAAATCCAAAAAATACTTTTTATAAAAGACAGATAAAGATTTATGTATTAATCACAATTTTTTAATGTTTCTAGCTAAATGTGTTAACCAGAAATTTGCACCTTATATAAACAACTTTCCAGTCAGTGATAGACAACAAAACATGTTTAGTAATGCTGATGCTTCCGGTGGCTAGAATGTAAAGCACCATGCATGTATTACATGATGCTTTTTCAATGTGACTTATCCTTTCGAAACACGGTGAGTGCAAGTGCCAATCAATAATTGCATATTCTGACAGCAACACATGAACTAATAACATATTGTAAATTGTAACTATTGCATTGCAAAAGTCGGAAAAGTAGAATAGATGAATTATATAAATAATTTCATTTCAACTTTTAAAAATTTATTTAAAAAAATAAACTGTTAACTTTTTTGTGTTCACAAGAAAGCTAAATGAGATTTTTTTTGTGTTATATGAGCATAGAGATATGTCATGAATATGTTAAACACAAAATGTTATTATGGATAATGTGACAATAAGCAAATTAAAAAGAATAAAGTATCTTCATGCCCATATCCCCGAAGAGGTAATGGGCATATGTACGAACCAGGGCACCCACTACTAGCCAGACACAAAGTCATGCAATGTGAAAGGTGGCAAGACTATCACCAAACTGGGCACATTTGGTCATTTGTCCCTGGCATGTCATGTTTTTTTAAAAATTAAAAAAAACACTCTTTTTTTTTGTTGCCCGACCTGGGGATTGATTCCGGACCTAAAAGTAAGTACGTAATAATACTTCCAAGAACAAAATCGATTGAAATATTTTTGTTACCTCTTGTTCCATTGGTGATTCCGTTGTTTCTAATGCCATAACCATTTTATTTCAGTAGTTGCTTTCACAACACTTTAAAAAAGACGTAAAGTAGTTAGGGTTAGTATTTAAACGTGTTAAAAACTAATTTTTTTTTGCTCATATTTTAATTCTTTATTGTCAAATTATAACTAACTATCACAGTTTTTATTCATAATAGTGTTAAGTAAGAATTATGAGTAACATAGTTTATTTATAACAAATACAATGGTAAACAAACAAATCACTGCCCACAGTATCCACTATCCAGTTTGGCGCAACTTGTATTTTTTTTAAGTTAATTTGCCCCTTTCTGGGGCCGGCTAAGACCTTTAGGCCATGCTGCCACGTCTTCCGTAATAATAAATCCTTTTTCATATTAAAATTTTAAATTCATTTCTTCAGTTTCTTAACATATTGTCTTCCCCTTTTTAAAAGTCATTTTCTTCACTAAGACAAAGCTTATTTGAGTCCTTCAATACGTCTTTAGTTTTGATTTCTTGAAGTTTACATATTATTATGGTTCTCCGTTAATTTACGATTATTTTCACACAAATTATAAAACTAGAATTCTGAACACCAAAATCATCTTCTTTCATGTTGGCGCCAAAACTTCTACGACAGTGCAAAAAGTATTTTTAATATTCTTTTTTTTACCTCTATATTTTATACTAGTCTTATATTATGTAATAAACCCATATCTTAATATTTCATGTCTTTTTCTAGTTTCGTCTTCAAATTTCTTTCTTGTTCAGGCCTCTGCCTCTTCTGTCGTGATAAAACTCTACAATAGTCTTTCACTAGTATAGTTTATTTACTAAATCACATTTACACACAACTAAGTAATATTTACACTTTAATTAATTTACAAATTATACATTTTTACATTATATTACACTCATTTTGAGTTAAATTTACCGCGCTTTGTACTTGGTATTTATTATTTTTAAATTTTGGTAAAAAAAATATATAAAATCGCTCACAATTACAACCATAGCAACTACATAACAGCTTTTTAGTAAAAACTTGAAGAAAATGGCTCACTTTAAATGCGAAATATGCTTAACGAAATTTAGTCGGTCAGATGGAGAAAAACGCATATTTATGGCAAAATTTCGTCTAGATAAAGATCGGTGAGTCCTGTAATCATGTCTTTTAATTATTTTAAATAGACTTACAACCACTCACTAGAAGAAAATAGTTAGATATATAGTTTTATAACTTATTAGTTAGTTTGTAAAATAACAATAGTGCTGCCTGTTACTTGTCGATAAGTACCTAATATATTGTGTTATACAAACAAGCACACGCCTCTACTGACAATGACACCATAGATGTTATATGTTCATCGCATTCCTATGGCCAGAAAGTTATTCCATGTGCAAATTTACCGGCTATTTAAACCGCTGAACCAAAACGTGACACAGTTATTAAGTGGGCAGGTAAAGGTAAGATTATTTTTGAATAATCAACAAAGTAGGTACTTATTTAAATTAATGAAGATAAAAAGTAATTAAGTACATTTGTACGTGAAGGAATTACAAACTACAGCTAATATAGGTACAGGGATAATTATTTGTAAAAATCTTAATTTCAAAATATAAAAGATAAAGTTAAAACTAAAATGAGTTAAAAATCATTGTCAAATTGTAATACTTTCATGTACAAAGATTAATTTAAAATAATCCATGAAAAGACTTCGATTGCAGTTAGAACAAAATAGGTTAATGAACTCCCAACATCGCGGCATGCATTTCGCGCCCAATTTAAATTAAATCTAGGCTAACACTCTAACCAAAATAATGTTTGTATTGTTTACAGTCATTATTTAATATCCAATTATTGTTAATTACACTTGCACGTTTTCTTAAACTGTTTTTTTAGTTATTTTATTTTAAGTTCCTAATAACTATGTGTCTCTTGAACATATACACATATTTTATTGTACTCCACAGATAAAAATCCATAACAGTCAAATCGGGCGATCCGCGATCGCGGAGGCCAGGGTATAGGGCCTAAGTTATAAACGAACGAAATCAAAAAATAACAACATTTTCTATGTTATAAGACAACCTACAACCACATGGCTCTCCTGATGGTAAACGTGTTGAAACCATGAAAAAAATACTAATTTTCTTAAGTTTTTTTTTTGACATTGGAAAGCAAACAAACAGACGGATTTTCTGATGGTAAGAAATTTCCGCCCCCTAGAGACACCAAAGGTAGTAACGATGCGTTGCCAACCTGAGGCCGGGATGTTAGGCCTCGAGCAAAAGTAATTTTAGAACCGGAACACGTCATGACGTTATGGCGGCAGGAATAGGTAAGGCGGTGGTACCAATCCGGGTCAGTCGCTGCGAAACTCTACCACCTAGTCAGATGTCACGGTGTTAGTGACGGTAAGCCTATGCTCGCCTTTTACGAGTTGCCTGGCACAGGAAGGCAGATGGTCTATTCTGCAAAGGAGCCCGGACCAACACGGGGAAAATATTTCCAAATAATTATTATTTTTAATATTTAAATCATGAACATCACATCTTTTTTAATTTGTTGAAACTCTTTTTATTTATTAGACTATCGTAAACGGGACGGGCTGCTAGCATTATATATAATACATAATAACAGGTAAATCTTTTAATATGCAATGATATGCACACTTTCATATGTGAATAAAATGCTTCAAATTAGAAAATTAACGTTGGTGTTATCGGCATTGCTATGTTTGGCTGAGTGCTTCGAGCCACCATATAATACTCACATTTTGACAAGATAAACATAGTTTTTGCGCGCATTTTAACATCATCCTTTATCCTGATCCAAAGTTATAACTGTAGCCTTAATGCAAAAAAAGTTTAAAAATCATTTTTTTTCTGAAAACACATTTTTTTAATAATTGAAAATAATTTATTTTGGAAGATGTGTCAAAATGTCTGCGGTTTTGTTGATTATTTTTTGTCCCGTACAGGGAGTTTGCCAGACGAGAAGAAAAGTGGGAATAACCCTTATAATAAAAGCTTGTCAAAAATATAGGTAAGTACTTCTTGTTAACAAAATATGTAGGTACCTGTTGTTATGTGATAGGTTTTTGTTAATTTTAGGGCATTGTTATGAGATGACTTCGAAAGAATATAGTCCTTGTAAGTTTTTAAAAGAACAATGAAATCCTCATACTGAATTCAGCACTTCAAAAATGTTGGGTGGCAAATAATAAAATATTTTTAAAAACGAAAGTTTATTCGTATAATGTAATAGAAAATACATATTTCTCTTTTAGTAGGTAACCGCGTCAAACTTGCTGCGTCGGGTGAGCCATGTGTGAACAGCAGCGTCGCTCGACGTGTACAAGACGCAGAGCAGCAAGCGGACGCGCGAGCGCATCCAGTGCTTCGGCGACCAACAGTGTCAACGGGCGAAGCGCGGCGCGCAGACCGATAGCGATTCGTTCCGTTTCTGCCATCGCTACCAGCACAGCGCCCACACACAGCGCCAGCGCCGGCCGCAACGCAGTCTCTCCAACCGCACGCCAGAAACCCTCTACTGCTTGTCGACACACCTCCAGCGCACACCTGATAGTCTCAACTTCAGTAGTAACTATTTAAATTGAATAACAGTATCAGATGTAAATTTGTATTGTTTCCTGAACCCTTGCTTTATTCACGGTGGTCGCGTGGTGGGCGTTGGGAACGTTAGTTAGGCTTGTCACATTCTGGGTCATTTGGAAGATTTCTCGCCACAATAGTTAGCTTGTGCGGAAATAGAAAAATATAGGCTTAATTTATATCCGTTACAATGGATTTCTGCAAAGTATCGCCTGATTCAATGAAATGTCTGAATATCTAAAAAATTCGAATGTCTAAAAAAATAGCAGTTAGCTCTCTCACTCGCGCCATATTGCCAAAGCGAGGAGGAGGAAAAACTGATGTTATATTTTTCTCATTTTCCCGAATCCATATTTAAAATCATACCAATTTTGAAATGCGAAAGTTTGTGAGAATGGATGGATGTTTGATAGTTACTCTTTCATGCAAAACTACTGAACGTATTAAGATGAAATTTCACAGGAATATAGTAACTTAGTTAGTCTGAATAACACATAGGCTTCTAGCTCTAACGGTTTGGCGTATGCGTTTATACTTACAAAACAATACAATCACTTTTGTCTTTTAAATTAAGTCATTCCAAAAGGTGTTAACATTTTTATTTTTGAGTCAGTGATCGGTATCTAATAAAAAAAATCGACCCGAAATACAGTGATTCAAATGACCTTTGGTTTTCAATATTATTGTAGTTATTGTTGTTTGACTTACACAATGCCTAGCATCTTTACGCCCATATCCCTGAAGGGGTAGGCAGAGACACAACCAGGGCACCTACGACTAGCCGAAGACACTAAGTCCCACAATGTGATAGATGGCAAGCCTGTCGCCAACCGGGCACATTTCCTATCTCGAGCAACATTTTTTTTATTAGGAAATTGGAAAAACCCAATTTTCTTTTTGTTGCCCAACCCGAGATTCGAACCCGGTACCTCACGCGGTCAAGTCCAACTGCACCGCTAGACCATAGAGGCGATGTTAAAAGAGGTGATGTATGTAGCGTAAGGAAAATGGTTAACGATTATCTTTTACCATCAGGAAAGCCGCTTGCTTTTATTATTTTCAAACTGTACCGCAACGTCCACCGTCTATGTTCAAACTGTTTATCTTCAAAGGTTGATTCTTATTGAAATTTCTGTTTTTTTCAGTTTCTTAGACTTAGTCAATAAAACCAATACAGTATAATCTCACTAATCCGGCACTTCGATAGATCGGTACGTCCAATACTCCGGCACCCTCCACCCTCCCTCGCCCCCTACACCTGTGCGCTTCGGTCACTTGGGTCGTCAAATAGCAGTAGTAGTACTTGACAATGCTCCAGACCATCCAAATGAACAAGAACTTAAATCAAGTGAAGAAATATGATGGTGCATTGATTTGCTTAAATACCTGCATAACATTGGCAGAAGAAAACGCAATATCTGCTCAAGATATTATAATTCTTCGCAACATGCGAGAAAGGGTTTTTAAGCAAGTACTACAAGTTGCCAAAAAACAGACCTCAGGATTATTTGAGAATTATTTTTATTAATGAAATTAAAACTTATTTTTTTAAAACGTAATAATTATGCATGTACATGTTAATTTAATACATTACATACATTTATTCCCTCTATAAAATGTTTTATTTTATTCATTACCTACGATTTTTTCACTATAATCCAGTAATTCCAATAATCCGTCACCCTCTAGTTTTTAATAGTGCCGGATTAGTGAGATTATACTGTAATGTATAATTGTAATGTATAACTGTAGATTTTGACATCGCTTACTTTACTACCTGGAGCATCGTCATCACGGGCAGCGCGAGCAGCAGACGCGGTACGGCTAGAAGCTCGGCGAGTACCAGACCGAGCAGCGCGCCGGCGGGCTGCGTGGCGCGCTCTACGTAAGTCTGTGGCAACGTGTGCGTTTCGCCGTCATAGTACACTTCTATACGATCCGGCTCTACAAAATATGCAAAATCATGTTTCACATTTTTTATTTCCCTACTAAACCTTACTAGGGAGTCATCGGTCATCAACAAACAATAGGTAATCATCAGTGACAATTATCTAATGACGTCGTCATCAAGTAAACCTGATAGACGTCGTCCTGCCCTGATTTGACAGTCATAACTGTGGAATTTGAATTTTTGTTCCCGTTAGTTGTCTGTATTTAACTACGAATTAATAATAAACTGTAATGGGTTTTAATGCTATTTTTTTAAGAAAATAACCTCTTTCTCGTTCGTTAGCAATCTAACGCGTCGTTTCCCTAATTGGCAAGTACTGACTATTCGATTATTCCTTGTCTTAAAATTACTGTTAAAAACTCTCAATTAATACACATATATAATTATTAAGATTTAATATACATACTTTTCATACAACTCTATTACACAATATTTTCTCCTACTTACCTCTACAATCGTTTAAATAATCGATTAAATTTCGAAAAATACTATGACTAAGCATATATTGTTGTGTAACTATCAAAATACATAAAATTTACTGACCACACCAAAAATAAACCAATCGTACTCACACGCCTTGAATTTCTAGAAAGCTGAAGTATAACATTTAACCTAATATAATATCAGTGCCAGTAAAAAAACCGGAATGTACGCCGGACAGCTAGACCACGGCGGTGGATTTTTTTGCGGTTTTAGCATATTGATGTAATGCCGAATCGCATCGGTTATAGGCACGTTATTTTAAAAATATTAACTACTTTTTAAAAAAAAATCACAAATGACGACAAAACTTATAATTTTTTGATTTGGGTTGAAGTTGAACGTCGCAATAAAATCTTACCTCTTTTGAAAGACTCGCTTTCCACATCATTAAAGTTTGCATACTTTTTCCAAAATGGCAGTTTTGTTTCCTTCTGTAACATAAAATGTCAGAATAACGTCATATACCCAGTAGGTATGAAATTATTACGAACCGTGTCACATCTTCATAAACCTTTAAATTTTTGTATGAGTATGTGACAACTTTATGTATATATTTCTTGTGTCCGCGTGTATGTCACTGAACTCCTCCTAGACGATGGGAGCGATTTTGATAAAAAAAATGTGTGTGTTCTAGGGGATTCAAGAATGGTTTAGATTCACAGTATAATCCACTTAAAACATTTTTTTTAAATGTCTTTTTATTTGTAAATAGTCGTTAAATTTTGAATGTTTTACATTGGATTGCCGGACTGTGTTGCTATCGGAGCATCAAATATTAAGTAGTAGCTTTTAATGTCAAGCGATTCGAAGTTTGCTGGGTTGGCTAGTGTTCTTATAACTAAGTAGGTAAATGATGTTTTGGAGTAACATAAGCCATTTTTGACCCCCGACGCAAAAAGATGGGTGTTATAAGTTTGACGTGTCTGTCTGTCTGTGGCATCATAACTTCCGAACGGATGCAGTGATTTCAATTTAGTTTTTTTTTTTGTATTTATGTATTTGAGTGTTCTTAGACATGTTTGATGAAATTATTTTTTTTAATTTTTAAAGGGAAATTAAGTTCTTGTGTCGGGGGTTTTCTTAATTTTTAATTTAATTTTTTTTTGCAGTCAGTTCTTCATACTTAAGAAAAACTGACGAATAGAGACTTTAAAATTATCAAAAAAGGTTAAACAAAACATGCTTAATCTATACATATTTATATATTTGTGTTAGTTATACTAATTATAATCCTGTAACCTTAACCCGTTCGACTGTGATGGAAACTAGAAAAAACATTTTAATTTTTGATGACATGATGAAATTTTTAGCTTAATAACCTAATGTGGGAGTTTTAAGATAAATCAGAACTTAACGACGTTTTATTTCCTTAATTATATTTTGTGTACGAAGTAAACGATATAGACGTAAAACAGGAATCACAGCAATATTTATAACATTTAACATATAACAATGATTAAAGTCTGTAATTGCAGGATTTGCAGATAGTCAAAAAGATTCAGCTTAATCAAGGATTCGATTAAAATCGCTATTCCTATCGCTAATTTCGACCCATATCTCCCAGCATGAAAGTGGCTAGAAATCTGTAGATCGTCCACTTAAACGTCGGAATTAGGGTGAAAAGAAATTATGAAAATAAAAGTGGTCAGAGGGCACCTCTCAGGCACAAGAGACGGTTAAGAAACTTATTGATTTGACTTCACTTAAGATGACACTTTGCGATAGATATTATTATAAACCAGTCGAGGGATGGTGCTTCCTGCTAGGGAGCTCGTAAAAGGCGAGCATAGTTTTACCTTCGCCAACACCGTGACAACTGTCTAGGTGGTAGAATTTTGCAGCAACTCGCCCGAATTGGTACCACCGCCTTACCTATTCTTGCCGCCATAACTTCAGCGCTTGCTGTTGACGTGTTCCAGTTCGGAGGATAAGGTAGCCGGTAACCTTACTCTTGCTCGGGGCTTAACATCCCGGCCTCAGGTTGGCAACGCAACATTACCACCTTTGGTGTCTCTAGACAGCGTGAAATTCAGGATATCCGTCTGCTTGTTTGCCTTCCAATATCATAAAAAAATCTTTGAGCCTAGTCACTTATCTTCATCACATGCTTGATACTGTCGGTGATCCAATGTATCTAACTTGATACTCGTGTAGTTTAAGTTGAATAAATAAAAACACACATTTAAGCAATAACCAATGATACAATTAATATTTATTTGCTTTTAGCAATTAGATTTGGCACCATTGTACATGGGGTGCACTAAAAGTTTTGCACTTCTAGCTAATCGGAACTATTTGAATTTCGAATGTTCTCGAGTGACGGCCCCGCACCGGAGGACGTAGTGTTGGATGATCTCCCACCCAGTGGACTGATGACCTGGTCAAAGTCGCGGGGAGTCGCTGGATATAAGCGGCTGGTGACCGTGACTTGTGGCGCTCTTTGGGGGAGGCCTATGTTCAGCAGTGGACGCCCTCCAGCTAATGATGATGATGATATTTTTAAAACGTTGCAACCTTGTTAGTAATAAAAAAAAACAATTGGCAGGAAATAATTTGTCAATTGCTTTTTATCACACATCAAAGTTCTACGTACACAACGAAAATGGAATTAAGTCGAAAAGGTTTAAGAGACTCTGCCGCTTGTCTTCAAAATGCTTTTGGGAGAGAAGCGCCTTGTTTGAGCACGGTGAGGCGATGGTTTGCTAAATTTGAGAGAGGTCGAGTTTCTTTACATGACGAAATTCGTCAAGGGCAGCCTCTTCAACTGCCTTTAATGAAAATAATATCGCTACTGTGAAGCAGTTAATTGAAGAAAACTTCCGGAGTATCTATGAGACAATTCGAGGACTATTGGGGATTGGTACAGGCCAAATTCAGAAAATTTTACACGAAAAATTGAAAGTTCGAAAACTTTGTGGTCGTTGGATCCCTCATGAACTGACAGCGGAGCAGAAGCGTGCTCGCGTGGAATGATGATTACAGATGCTACTGAAGTACGACCACTGACACTCTAATGCTGTTTATGACATTGTCACAGGAGACGAAACGTGGATTTATTAGTGTAAGGTAGCTGGTTAACCTAGTTTTGCTCGAGGCCTAACATCACGGCCTCAGGTTGGCAACGCACCACTACCATCTTTGGTGTCTCTAGACGGCGTGAATGTCTTCCCATCAGGAAATCCGTCTGTTTGTTTGCCTTTCAATATCATAAAAAATGGCAAATACACCAACCAGATCGATTTTATTTTACCCAACGATCCCTAAGCCTTTAATAATATAGATGTTCTAAATAAATTTAATTTTAATACAAATCATCGCATGGTCAGAGCAGAACTAAAAATTAAAGCACCAAAGAAACAAAGACCTCGCCAACAGCTCTTATGTAAAAGTAGAGAGGGAGATATATGTTACAAGAGCTTAGAACAAAATCTTAAAAATTTTGATACTCTTACTCTAAATTTTAACTTACAAGAAAAATATGATTACTTTGAAAATAAGTTGAAAACTTCACTCACTAAAAATAACAAGGTCTGTGTTGAACAGAGGTACCTTTCTATCAATTCAATAAACTTATTGGAAGAACGTAAAAAACTTATCAGCAATAAACTAAATTATAAATCAGAGAAAACATGTAACAGAAATAAGTAAGACAATTAAAGAAAGTATTAGGAAAGACAAAAAACAACAAAGATTGAAAGTTATAGAAGAATATGTTTCGAAAACAGGATCATTAAAGAAGGCATGGAAAGAATTAATAAATGGAAAAGAATGGATACCCAAACTTAAAAATAAGGAAAACAAACAAAAAACGAAAAGACTAGAAATAATTCAAGTTGCTACTGATTTCTACAGAGAATTATATGCCAAACGAAATTCCGATAAAATCATATACTTTGATACAGAGGATTGCGATCTGACTCCACCAATTATGAGAAGGGAAGTAGAAAGAGCTATTGAAACTCAAAAAAGAGGGAAAGCGGCAGGGCTCGATGGTTTTTCAAACGAGATATTAATAAGCAGCAAGGACATCATAACACCTATTTTAACTAATATATTTAACCATATTCTTACAACAGAAGATATACCTCAACAATGGACATTCTCAAATATTATATTGATATATAAAAAGGGTGATACAAGTAATATTGCCAACTATAGACCGATCAGTTTAATGTCGAACATATACAAAATATTTGCGAAAATTATATTAAACAGAATAACAAAAGTGCTAGATGAAAATCAACCAAAGGAGCAGGCAGGGTTAAGAAGTGATTATTCAGTATTGAATCACATTCATACCTTTAGACAAATTGTGGAAAAAAATAAAATGCCATTATACTGCGCTTTTGTTGACTACAGCAAAGCATTTGCTTCAATATCGCATGACTCGATATGGCAAGCCGTAAAAGAACAGGGAGTGGAACATAAACTAATACGAGTAATAAGAAACAGCTATGCTAACAGTACAGCCTATGTTCAGCTTGAATCAAGAGGTAACGAAATAAAAATAGAGAGAGGAGTCCGCCAGGGAGATCCCTTATCGCTCAAAATATTTATTGCAGTGCTTGAACATATATTCAGGAATTTACACTGGGAAAATTATGGAATTTATTTGGATGGCGCTTATCTATCTCATCTTAGATTTGCTGATGATCTTGTACTTTTTAGCAACTCGTCAAATCAGTTACAAATAATACTACAAGAACTAGCAGATGAAAGCAACAAAACTGGACTCTCAATGAACACTGAAAAAACAAAATTGATGACCAACATGATAAAGGATCAAATAATAGTAGATCAAGGCATAATTAAATATGTTGAGGAATATACCTATTTGGGTCAAATAATATCAGTTAATAACACAATGGATAAAGAGATAGACAGAAGAATAGCAAATGGCTGGAATAGGTATTGGAGTCTAAAAGACGTTATGAAGAACAGAGACATATCCATGAAACTGAAAAGAAAACTATTTAATACCTGCATACTACCAGTATTAACATATGGGTGCCAAACATGAGCACTTACCAAAAAGCAAATTGGCAAATTAAAAGTATGCCAGCACTTAATGGAAAGGAGTATGGTTGGTGTTAAAAGAATTGATAAGAAAAGAATTGATAAGAAAAGAATTGAAGATCTTAGGAAACAGACACAGATATGCGACATTACGGTAAAAATTACAAAGTTAAAATGGAGTTGGATAGGTCACATGATAAGAGGGAAAGATAAGTGGTGCCGTTCGGCCACAGTGTGGTATCGCAGAAACATGAAAAGAAAGCGGGGACGACAGTTCAAAAGTTGGGTGGATGAAATTGTGGAAACAGCTGGAAAGACTTGGACAAGACTAGCAGTAGAAAGACCAGAGTGGAAAAGGTTGGAGGAGGCCTTTGCCAGTAGGCACACAGACTACGACATATAAATATTATAACCAGTGTTGTCACCACTAAAGAAAAAATAATCAAATAACATAAGAAATATAATAAATAGCATGATTTATGAGAATGATAATGAAAACTAAAAAAAAATTACATAGAAATAATCAATGTAATTAATTTAATAATTGCTTATAATATATAAAATTAATAATAATAATAACAAAAAAATGGCAGTGAAATTTATAGACATGTCCAAATATTATAGTTTATATTTATTTATTTTATTTTTGTTATTGTTATTATGATTATTATTATTATTTTTAATTAAATTTAATTAAATTATGTTTACATTTAATTATATTCAAATTAGGAAATGTGTTGTAAATGTATTGCGTGAGAATAAATAACTGAATTGATGTATTATCTATCAAGTGTAATGTATAAAATAGTAATAGTAATAATAATTTAATCAACTTAAGAAACAAAAAAAAATTGTCACTGGAGAACTAGCTTAATTGTAAAATGTTTGTGAATCGTCCGAATAAAAGGCTATTTTATTTTATTTTATTTATCAAAAAAAATATGTGAATAAGTGTTTGAAAATGAGAACAGGCCAACAAACGTGAGACAGGCGAGAAACGTTGGTAAAAAAATGATCGTGTTTTTTTTCTTAGCTACGGGTCCCATCTTTACAATTCCACTTGAAGATCAAATGAGTGTTAATGCCAAGTGACATTCCACCATTTGTTTACCAAGGGTGTTAGAAAAAGTTCGCGAAAGACGACCCAAAAGCCGCATTCTCCTACACCATGATAACGCTTCTTTACACGCGGCCAACAAAACAAAGTCATTTTTAACTTCCGAAAAAGTACATCTCCTCACTCATCCTGCGCACAGCCCTGACCTAGCACCCTGTGATTTCTGTATTTTCCCCAAAATCTAAGATTTGATGAGAGGTTTTACTTTTACGAACTCCGAAGAGGCACGTTCAATCAGCATGTAGAAAACATGCCTTCAGATCTGTGGTCCTCCTGTTTTAAAATATGGTTCGATGAAAAAATATTTAAAATGTAAAGGAGATTATTTTTTTGAAAGCAATAAACATAATATTTTGGTCATAACAGGTTGTTTTTTTAAGTTTCGCCTAACTTATAGTGTAACCTACGTATATCGACGCTGGAAAGCGAAAATAATGCAATTCCGAAAAATTCGAAATATTACTCTCGTCGTACCTCTTAGCGCCTCTTTAATCAATTCACAATGATAATGTACCTGTATTGTACCTCAAACCGCTGCAACTTTTTGTAAATCATAGACTTTATGTACCTTAAGCGAAGAAGGCCGATTGGCAGGTGTGCCAACAGATGGCGTGTCATCCTTATACTTGCAGTCACCGGCCGCCAAACCAGCGTCCTCAATATTGCTCCTTCTGCATCATATATCTATCTCATCCTATGGTAGTATACAAAGATGTATCCACTGGCAGTAGACACTTGTGTAGCAAATTGTCCGATTGGCGAGTCACTTTAGTTTATTTCAATGCCAAATTCTGTATTCTGTAACGACGCATCCAAACATTTGTGGTATCTACAGGTTACGGTTGTCTCATGCCGTCACAAAAGCCGTGTGCTTATTTACCAAAACACTGATATTTATAAAGTTACGCCTTTATCATAAGGTGCCAACAGCTTATAGCTCATGTTATAAACGTTTATATTAAAGTACTTCTATGTATAAATTGATCTAATAAACAAATATCAGAAACTGCTACAAATTTTGCTATCAATATCTGACAAATGTCATATAACAAATGAGGAATGCCCGATTACATGGACGGTTGCAAAATCATTTTGACAATTAAAGCACATCTTGTGCTCCTTACATTTGATTATGTAGTGCTGCAAATGCAGGACAGGCGAGCAAAACGGTGGCAGCTGGCAATGTGCTGTCGCCGCCCCCAACCTGTTGACAGTGGACAGCTTTAGTGGCCGTTATTTTATTGAGGTGTAAAGGATAGCGCCCAGTTGGACGGGCCGGGATGGGACGCATCGCAGCACAATAATCCGTCTAGATCGCTTGCATACATTTTGTATGGAGCAAGGCCCACTGGGCCGGGGTGCATCGGCGCGGATTTTTCCGCCGCGGAATTCCGCGAGGCACCTCGCGCGCATACCCCGAAGCGGCCCACAGTGACCAAAGATCCTGATATTATTGTTAAGAAAAGAGCACTCATGACCATTTAACACTAAAGTTTCGTACGACAACTACTAGAGGCGCCACTTTCCATACTTAAAGATCGTATGACAACTACTAGATGGCGCAACTTTCCATACTTGACGATTTTAACGTCGAGTGGCCTCTCTATTTCGTTGCTCTACTTTGGTACTGAGTAACAAAAATCCGCGCCGATGCGATGCGGCCCGGTCCGCATTAGTGAGCTTTGCAATGCGATCCGCCCCGGCCCGACACGCTCCGCCCCGTCAACAGTGGGCGCTATCCATAAAGGTACTTCGTACGTACGGAAAATGTGAACACTTACTAAACAATCACGAATAGACACATGTTGTAGTTCGGGTTGTGGCTCTGTGGCGGGTCGACGTACAGGCGCGCGCGCTGCGGGACTCGACGCGTCGGGCAGCCGCCGCCGATGCTTCTGCACCACTACCTATGACACAATACCGCTTACATGTTTCGAAATTTGTAGGTAATACTAAAGTTCGTACTCATTATTATATATTTCTGCTTAACATGATCAGGTCTCAATTCCTTCTGTTTATTGTTCTTGTTTCACACAATTTTTGCCCGTCGTATGTTCATATACTTTTCGTAAGACATTAGGTACCGTTTATGCAATATGAAGTATCCATTTGTATGCGCTTCCGGGAGAATTTTATAAAGTAACATTTTAAAGGATTTAACGTCCTTTTATTAATAGCGCACCACCTTTCAAATCGTTGCAGATCCACTTGAAGCAAGTCGGCATCCCCCGGAACTGCATATACTCCGAGTGAACTTGAGGGCGACAGCGAATAAATGAGACTTTAGAGTGTTTAAATACTACCACTGCATTATTTATTAGCAAATTAAAGAATAAAGGCCCTAAATCAATAAAGCCATGTATTTGTGAACGTGTGAGTACAGAAAGCGATATACGAAAGATTAGGAGATTCGTCAACAGAAGAAAAATGGTCAGCAAAAAGATCATATATATCCTTTACATCATCAGCCCTCCTGTCATTCATGCACATTGCACTTGGGGAATGAGATCCATCCTTGCGTAAATTATTTTCAAATGAAGAGCACTTGTACTGTTTTACGTACCACTTATAGTTTATTATTTTATAAATAGCCTACCGGTTTCGCTTATAGCATCATTATCAGGTCTAAATAACTATTAAGGGTAGATACAAAAAACTTTTATATGTTAGACAATAGAGTTGCTATCGGTTGATTTTTTCCCCACCGATTTGGGAAATTAGTACCATACATAAATCCAAATATATCTACTACGTTTTAATACTCAATTTCTCATTTGTGTGAGGTAACCATTGCAATGTTGGTTTCATAATTCTAATGGTAAGTAGTATCCCTGTCTAGTTTGTGGGTATATGGTTAAGACAATCTCCGAGATATGAACCTGAAGTGACTGACTACCGATTAAATTGGTTCAGATGCCACTGCAATTATTGAGACACTTGGCATACAGGTGATTATTTCAGCAAAGCCTATATACAAAAATATCTACTCTTGTCTGGTGATCTTGCTTGATGAATCAACTTATTTATCCAGGGTAAGGTCAATGCAGATATAACTGACCCATCGCAAATTTGCAGATATCACGGACTCGTTTAATTAATTTTTATTTCTTTCTTTATGTATTGTGAATAAGCCACACGTACTAATTGTGTTTTTGCTAATGGCACATATTGAATTAATCTAAGAAATAAATTAAGATTTAGTTGTATGGGTCGGGGGCACCAGAAGATTTGCGATGGGTCGGTAATAGCTGCGTTTACCTTGTGTACATACTACTTTGAACATACGCTGATGCCTGACATCACCTGCAAATAGGAGGCGGATAGCTCACTGACGGAAGCGGCAGTCGGCCGGCTGCCGGCGGAGCCCTCGCGATCTATATGTGCAATTTGTTATTAGTAATAATGGACGGTGTCACGAGCCGTGCACTTAAGAATAGTGAAAGGTCTCATGAATAAAGACAGTGTACAATAAACCATGTCTACTCGTAACGCGAATAAAAGAAGAGTACAGGTTAATGGGTCATTACGAAAAGAACACTGGTGTAATTAAAACATCTGTGGTGTCTATAGGCTTATCCAGTCAACGGTCCGCAGCCCATATCGGGTGTGTAAAAAAAGTCCGCTCAATAGTCCCGACCCGATTTGGGCCTCAACTGCCGCGCTCCATTCTTAATTCCAGTTTGTTCAAGTAAACTTCGTGTATCCAAACAAATTATTATTAGTATATATATTAGTCTGTAGCAGTATAAACAACCCGTCGTATTAAAAAGTTTGAAGTATGTCAACATTGTAAAAAAAATTCGGAATGAGTTGAGTTGGCATGATTTATTCATCCGTTGCGCTTTTTTCGAGTATGTGGTCGGTTAGTGACTTGAAAACAAAAAGTGATGTGAAAATGTATTAGTTATGTATTAAAATTATATTTTGGTAAGTGATAAATAATTTTATAAAACACTACACATCATTTAACTAGTTTTACATAAAATTTTGCGATATTTAAGTCGGTCATGTATGTATGTATGTACTTCTATAACTATTTCTAATTATATAATAAATTATTCTTGTAAATAACATTTCTAATATGTTTATATGACATATCTACAGATAAAACATATAAGTTTTATGAGTGTCTTCCACTAAATACTCCATAATAAGAGATAATAAGAGATTAAATAGCACGTGACACTTTTTCGAACATGCAAGAATTTAATTCTATAGAGCTTGTATTGTAAAATATTTGCATGGACATTGTTGTTTTTGTAATTGCATTCTGTTAAACGTTTCGTGTTCTTTCGAATAAAGTATACAGAAGGTAAATAAAACACGTTGGTTTTTAATAAGAAATGTTTTTCTTGGGAAAATTGGGAAAAACACGGAAAGTTTTTTCACATTTTGTTTGTTGCAAATGGTTTTGAGGTTAAACATACACATTTTTACGTTATTACGTAGCTTAATTCTCAAGGATTCTAAAAATATATACATTCATATGTTTTTAATACATAAATCGAAAGATATCATCGTTATTCTCCAATTTTATTTTGCCCCCATTTTTCGCCTAACGTGCTCGTTTCGCGTAATCGGGTGGGAAAATCGCTTTTGCTTTTGGACTGTTGACCGGCTAGGTTGTTTATTATCATCAGAAGAGTAACGTCGGTGTGCTTGTTCGTTGGCTAATTGTACTTTAGCAGATGAGGCTTAGCTATATTTGAGAAAGTTGGTTAGGTGTTGGAAGGCAGGTGACCCGGCGAAGGTGTTATTTCTACTTTGGGTTGTCACAAGAGGGTAGCATTTGTATGGAAATTCCTAACAAAACCATTCGCCGTACGTCCTTGCCGTATTATAACAATATTTAGTATTTAAGAGTATTTTCACACCTAGACTATTAGTAAGGAAATCACGCCGGTAGGTTGAGAAGCAAATACAATAATTTCCATCATACAGTTTCTACATAGATGAAATGAAAAGGAATCACTTGTGCATACAAAATATAAATATGAGAGCCTTCAGAGTCCTGACTCTTAATATAGACCACTGTTTAGTTTTTGACCGGTCTAGGGGTCTGTTTAAGAAGTTGATGCATTAGTGAGTACGTGTTCCATTTGGCGGTTTTCAAAAGAGGGAAAAGTTGCAAGACCCGAGTGTAGGAGCATGTATGAGAGTCAAATCCAAGACAGGCTAGATAGTGTGTGCCTACCGGACTTAGACGTTGATGATTGTTGGAATGTTTTGAAAGACAGTATGGTTGATGTCCCATTGGGGTATGTAGGAGTGCAAAGTTGTACAAATCAATGAATGGTGACGCATGGTGAGATGCGGAGGTAAAAGCCTCCGTTAAAAGAAATAAGAATGCTTGGCTAGAGTATGTATTATGTTTGCAATCGAATGACAGTATGAAAGAGTTGATGAAAGAAATGTACTGGTGTTGCAAGAATATCACCAAACACCAGTGAAAGAGAAGCGCGAAAGGAAAGTATGTAACTAGAAGAGAGGGTGGCCTACAACTTCGAGATGAACACCAAACACTTTTGGATGGAGGTGAAGAATACAAAAAATACAAAATATTTATATAAGTAAAATAAACATATTACATGATTGAATAATAACAACCTCCGTTCTCGTTAATAATTTAACTGTTTGACGGTAGATTGAGATTCCTCTTTCAGTTCAGTTAGGTATAAATAATAATAATAATAATATATAATACACAAATTCTAGTGAATAATGTTATTTAGTTGTGTAATGTTAATTGTTATTCTCTCTCCCTCTCTATCTCTCTCTCTCTCTCTCTCTCTCTCTCTCTCTCTCTCTCTCTGTCTCGGAGGCATGTGATATAATGATGGAAGAAGTTGAATGGGCGATTAGAAACATGAAACATGGTGCCGCTGTATGAAATATTAAAATGGGTCTTACATTTGAATCCGATGAAAACCAAAATAATGCTATTTAAAAGCGACGTAACCAGAACGGATGTAAAAAATTTAGTTGGTAAATTGCTCTAATCTAAAATGACCAAGATATACGATTTCATTAATTTGCTCCAACAATACAGTGTTGGTACAGGTGAATGAAATTGTATATCTTGGTTGTGCTTCTAGCAGAGACGGAAGGTACACCGTGGATGTAGAATGGAGAGTGCGTGCAGCGCTGGGTAAGCTATTTCAAACGAGATTTTGAGTCTAAATGCTACACTCAATACAATCCCAACGTTTTTGTATGGAAGCGTGATTTGGGTATGTCAGAAAAACAAGAGAGTAGGATAATTGGATGCGGTCGAAATTAGTGCGCTACGAAAATTCGTAACAGTGAGATCCAAGAAAGTGTGGGATTGAAAGAAAGTGTTGGTGTTAAAATGAGAAAGGGCATGCACCGTGGTTCGTTCAAGTGGAAAGAATGATTGATAAAAGATTGACAAAGCAGATACAATGCGAATGTGAACTCGGAGACAACAAAATTGACATTCCACGATCAGATCGCTCGGATGTTATCTGTCAAGAGCCTCCGAAACCGGCGTGTTTGAATGAAAAGGGTAATGAATGTGAAGGAAGCCAGACAGGTTTGTCAGGATCGGGAGGTTTGGCACTCAATACTCTCTACCTAACTAATAAGGGACTTGGCGTGAAGATATGTATGTATATGTGTGCATGATGTGTGCATGATGCAAATTTTGTGCCAATCTCTGAAATCTCTTAGCACCAGCTTAAGATGATTTGCATTTAAATGTTTCGCTACATTCCTGATTTTTAGTCCTTTGGCTACTTTATGATAGTTTTTATGTATGCAATATCTAATATGGTAATTTATACATATCTGTTATATATATAAAAATCTTTTTTTTTGTAAGTGATTATCAGGAAAAGATTGCAGGGAAAATAGAAAAAAATAACATTTTATTTTTTTCCGTGCAGACTGCTGGAACCTAGCTATTAATGTCAAAGTGTGCGAAGTCCGAAACCTCGGCTAATACTTTATAAAAACAGAATAATGAATACAATCGGATTACGCGTGAATGAATTAAAGCCTAATTTACATTTTGAATTTCACCCCTATCCCACAGAAACTCTTTAGTAAACTGGATAAAAATATTGAAATGAAATGGAAACAAAAAAAAGTTGTAAATAACTTTTCTCGAATTCTCATTTTGTAGTCGGCATCTGTTTTTTTTAAATTCTTCAATCGTATCAATAATTCAATGATAATTGAGTGTGTTGTATGTGACGTGTTGGTCACGACGATATCTAATGTGTGGGTATGGGTAAGTGTCAGCAGTCATCGGCAAGGCGACGCTGATGCTTTCTCGTACCAGTAACTCGGTTATTTTGCATTCGGTAGCATCAGAGCAGTCCATACCAGTTTGTGCTAACATGTTGGAAGCGCTACAGTATTGAGGCAGATTCATTACCGCCCTATACGCGTTATTCGAATGGTTAGACTCGAATGGTGGCATCTGAACAACGAGTGTATATTGCCCATAAAATACACTAGTGGAGTTCATACTTGAAAATACAATCGACTTGTACTTTGCTTGAAATCTTGAAAGGGACCACGCGAAAATACTCCGCTAGAGTGTAAATTTTTACACTGATCTTTATGCTTTGGACACTATCAAAGACGAAAGCTAAATCTTGAGTTGAATCCTCTTTTCTGAAACGTAGCCGTAGTTTTCCAGCCACAGTACCAGTAGCCAGTTGCAGAAGCCGAATAAAAATGATGTATCACTTTTCTATCGTCCTTAATATACTTAACTCTCTAGGAAAATTATTTTTAACATAGTGGGCGGAAATGATCGGATCAATCAATTTAAAATCTAAACTTACAGCTATACATAATATTGTATTGACCGCTCTGATGCTTGCATCACGTCTTCCATGCAAGTGTAGCGTGCGCGTCACTCAAATATTTTTTTTGTATGATATAAGAAGGCAAACAAGCAGACGTATTTCCTGATGGTAAGAAATTCACGCCGCCTAGACACACCAAAGGTGGTAATGGTGCGTTGCCAACCTGAGGTCGGGATGTTAGGCCTTGAGCAAAAGTAAGTTTACCGGCTACCTTACTCTTCGAACCGGAACACGTCATGACGTTATGGCGGCAGAAATAGGTAAGGCGGTGGTACCTTTCCGGGCGAGTTGTTGCGAAACTCTACCACCTAGTTATGTTATGTATCCGTTAACTTATAATATAATTCATGCCCAGGTTTTGAACATCTAATCATAACTAACATTTTTTTTTAAATTTGACAAAATTAATTCACTTGTGTTTGCTTTAAAATCTCCCAAAATATACACAGATTCTCTACCGTATTCATTAGTAACAGCACTTAGCATTAGCTTAGCTTACCTAGGCAGTCAGTAATGATCAGCAAATTTTAGATATCATTTGTAGGCATGTAAATACTTATTACCAGGCCGAATGTTGGCGGTCCCCGCGTCTCTGGCCTTCACTCCTCTGTTGACGGTGTTCCGAAAGTCTGCACCATGTTTCTTTGGCGTCAACATTACTACTCGACTTCGACACTTAAATCACAGCTTAAATTATACAAGAAAATTAAATAGTTAATAATTATGCATCTGTCATTGTCATTGTCGTAGCCAGTCTTTCATATTACTTTTTAATTTGTGCAATCTTTGATAACCAGGATCATAAGTCTTTATAATTTGGGACCAGGATGTCCCGGTTTTAACTATTGCTTTACATTTTATTTTATTTTAGGCTGAACATAAAGAGAACGCAATCACTACATTTTCTATAAATTTGAAACATGGACCTAAAAATGTATATAAGATTTAAGGTCGGTTGCAGACACACGGTTTCCTTATTAGGTTTCCAAATTAGGAATGCTGATTCGGAAACCTCATTTCTCTTCTTTCATACAAAATATTCAGAATGGCACTACGTTCTTATTTTTTCCAATTAAGAAAAAGCCTAATGAAACGCTTTGAGTCATACAACGCTAGCGTACTGTACGCTAAATGTACGCTGCGTACATTTTGGTTAAGCCAACGGACACAAACGAAAATTTTAATTTTGAAGAGAGATGATAAAAGTGTACCACAAAATTTAAAAATTAGTATCTGGATCTGTTGGGAGATACTCATCACCGAAATAATGCATAATACCATTTTATATTTAGAATTTTTCTGCAATTTGTTTTTGATGATTAATTACGCATAGCTCGATTTGATAAGATCAATATTGATATTACGAAAGAAAAATCGATCTTTATTTTTTATAATTTTACCAGATTATGGAATAGACGGGGTCCTGTGGCGTCTCAGATATGACGCGGTAACTACCTGCCCATAGCCCTTTTTAAGTAGAAACAGACAGTGTAATGCAAAAAAAGGGAGGTATGTTTGTCTTTACTTCACCACGTTAGTGTCGTCCTTGACCCTGCTCTAATTGTGATGCGCCTACCGTTTCTCTGCTCTCAGTTTTTATTTGATTTTGACGTTTTTGTGCTGTGTAATCTCGTTGCGAGGTGGGCGGTGGGATCGTTAGTTAGGCTTGTCACATGTGTTATTTGGAGGATTATTTGCTACAACATGTACACTTCTTTCACGGAATTAGCAAAATAAAGGCTTATTTTACATCCGTCAATATTGACGTCAAGCAGATTTGTGTGTTGTCAGCACTTTTGTTTATTTTGTATTTGGACAAATGCCTTCAGAGGTTAAGGTCAATGAATGTTGGAATGCATATGGGTGACCAAGTGGTGAATTGCCTGCTTTAAGCAGATGATGTTGTACTTTTGGGCTCTATCTGATCCATCTGAGTTGCAAACACTGATCACAGTTACGGAAGGTGATTGCAAAGACAAAGGCTTACATTTGAATGCGACATAAACCAAAGTTATGTTGTTTGAAAGAGACGTAGCCAGAACTAATATAAGTGTTTTCGTTGGCGATGTAGTGCTAGAACAACATACATACATATTTTCACACCAAGTCCCTTACGGGGTAGGCTGAGAGTATCGAGTCCCAGACCTCACGATCCTGACAAACCTGTCGTGCTTCCTTTACATTCATAACCCTTTTCATACAAACACGCCGGTTTCGGAGACTCTTGACACCACCCTCGGATAATATCTGATTAATTACCTACCCCAGCGCTGGCGTGATCGCTCTGTGGTACACCAGACCAAAGAGCCAACCTGCCACCGGGGAGATCAAAAGTATCACTACCTTTTCGCTTAGTCTCCGTTACACATTGTAAATCCAGGCATCTCTCATCCATTACATCAATCAATTCATTCATCTTCGCTTCCATTCCCCCTCTCACATTCCACGTGCCTATTTGACACTCTCCACTCCTCGATTCGCCTGTACGGGCCTGGCGTGATGGGTGGCGGCCCCCATCGCCGCATCTGCCTCTTTTCGTACCGGCGAGGGCGGATCGGTACGCGTCGCCTCCAGGGAACGCCCTAACCCCCTCTGCGATACTTTTTCGGGCCAGAATTGCAGTCCAATGGACTGGCAGGGATCGCGACGTGCACGTTTCTGGCCAATGACCCCCTAGAACTAGTGAATGAAATTGTATATCTTGGTTGTGCTTTTAGCTGGGATGGATTGTACACCATGGATATAGAAAGGAGTATGTGTGCAGGGAATAGTGTGAATGGAGCGCTAAGTAAAATCGAAGTTTTGATTCGCAGTGCTAGATTCGCTTTTCATAATTATGCACTTAATACAACGTCGCAGTATGCAAGCAACAGTTGGGTATGTCAGAGAACAACAAAACAATGGACCATTGTTACCATTGAACTGCGTTGTAAAACGAGTAGTCGAAGCTCTTGATAGGGGCCGCAATACTGTTTCACGTACAACACCTGAGAAAATAGTCAAGATAGCATGTCTGAAAATAAATTATCCACACCCAACAAAAAGCGGACCAAGGTGAAGCCAATAACGGATTTAGATAATTTTGCTAAAATGATTATTATAGAAGAAAGGACCGCCTCGTTGGTCGAGTGACTAGCGTACACGTCTAACTACACTGACCAACCGCGAG
This sequence comes from Calephelis virginiensis, assembly GCA_002245475.1. Classification (NCBI taxonomy): domain Eukaryota; kingdom Metazoa; phylum Arthropoda; class Insecta; order Lepidoptera; family Riodinidae; genus Calephelis; species Calephelis virginiensis. The sequence goes on from NJDC01008666.1 coordinate 49,070, forward strand.
GCTCAGGTCTGACGAGGGCAAGAATTTGTGTGATGAACATTTAGATATCTTCATTTCCGGGTCTGAATGCTTATTTAATTTATTCTGGTATGTAAATACATACCAGAATAAATTAAATAAATGTTTAAATAAATATTTCTATGTATTAGAATCGTTTATTAACACCCATAACACAAGCATATAATTTGCTAACTTTAGGGTTAGATTCAATTTGTGTAACTTGTCTAAGGATATTTATTCATATAATGAAGCTACCCACGTTGCTAAAGCTTCTAAAATCATTGGAAGAAGCTGACTTATTCAAAGAAGGCATTACTTCACTAGTAGTAGGCAAGTAATAAACGACATCGGTTTTGTTTACAAAAAAACTTAACAAAAGGAAGATGATTATGGAGAGAACCAATATTGCTCTGGCAAGATGCAATTTTTTTAAGGAAGGCCAAAAGCGTAAGTGATTGGAGCAAAGTTATATTTCTGGATGAAATATGGTTTAACGCCAATCATGCGGTGGGTAAATGCTGAACCGAGGATACGGCGCAATCATATATCAAAGTACCAGAAAGAAAAGAAGAACTGGTTATAATTTGTCACGCAGGTACATCAAGCGGATTTGTTTCTAATTGTTTGTTGACTTTTAAGTCAAAAAAAAAGCTACGGAGTACCATGAAGAGATGAAGTATGAAAATTTTAAATATTGGTTCATAGGCTTATTGCACAATTTCAAAGAGCCTATGACCATAACAATGGACAATACACCATATCATTTGGTACAAATTAACAGGTCCCCAAATCAATCCAACAGCAAAAGCGAGATGGTGAAGTGGGTGAATGACAACGGAGTAAAAGCAGACATAAAAATGTTAAAAACGGAGCTTATTGCCTTAGTCCGGCGCCATAAGCCACCAAATCCGACCTATGCTCTGGACGAGATGACCAAAGAAAAAGAACATCAGGTCTTTTGACTACCACCCTATCACTGCCAATATAATGCCGATGAGCTGATTTGGGTGAAAGTGAAAGGTATGTTTTTTTTTTATTTTAAATTTTATTGAGTATTATTTACTAGCATCAATGTCCGTTCCGTAGTTTTAAAGATACCTAGAGACAGACAGACACGACAAGCGACTTTGTTTTATACTATGTAGTGATTTCCCATTTTGAATATTAATTTTCCATATTGAAATTTTATAAAAAAAATACTTAAAGTACCGGGCTCTAAATACTTCAAGTGTAATTTTAGGATTTCCTATGAAATAATAGAATTTTATACGTTTTTCTAATGAGTTCGTTTATTTTAGGTCACGCCGCAAGACGAAATACTTCGCCACCATTTACGGTAAATAAGGGACTTGGTCTTATTAGAAGAGGCCATAAACAAAGTTTTAGCAGAAGATTGGTTGAAGGTCGGCGAGAAAACGAAAAGGGACATTATGCCCGGTTGGGATCGCGATATACATATCGACAATGTAATGGAGTAATCAATGATACTATCCGTCACAGATGGATTTAGTAGCGAAAATTCAGATGACTCTGGTATCAACTTTGACGAATAATTATTGTTTTTTTAGCAACCTCACATTTAATAGACATTTTAATAATAAAAAATTACGCACAATACGCGTTTTTTATTCAAAAGAATATCGATTATCTATAGTAGCAGTTCATCCCATTACTTTTTTTTTAATGGCTAGTTTGTTGCTAACCGCGAGGTTTTTACAACTTCATCTGGCTATGGTTTCCATCATTATGGCGTTACGTTTAGGCATAAGACTTGAAATAATTTTCTTTCAATTAAATTTCATTTGTAGGCTCCAAACATTTGGTTGGGTTCAATTTAATTTACTACAGGAAGTGATTTAATATTCACAAATGTGGTGTCGCTGAAATAATATGTCGTAATTTTTGCGGCAACTTTAACGTGTGAGTCGCAACTAAAACTGTCATCCGCACCATGCTACAGCGCAAATAGTGAAAGTGAATATCATGTGAATATCAATGTCTATGACACGCGACAGAAACTACTTCGCAAATCTGTAAAATTAACCATATCACCATATTTTTTGAAATTTTCATAATAGTTGACTCACAGCAGTTTAAAAAAAGTGGTATTGGATTCAATTATTCTTCAATTTGAATCAATCTTTCACGATTTGTGTCTATGTACGTATAAAGTTCCAAATACAAAATACCGTACGGTACGTTAGTCTCACGGTATTCCAAATCTGAATTCTAGGTAAGGAAACCTAATCAGGAAACCGTACGTCTGCACCCGGCTTAAAAATTGTGACAACAACCCCCAGAGAAATGGTGGAGGTGGCTAATAATTAAAAAATCTAGTACATATATTTAAAAAAAATGTATTCTTTGTATAATCAGTAAATCATTTTTATTAATGCAATGTTTGGTGTCATGCACAAGATATTTACAGATAGGTACAAAAGAAAATATACATACAAAGTGTGCTCAAGAAAAGCCATAATTTAATATAGATACGTGATACGTATGCCTCGGTATCGAGGCGAAACGTACGTCGGGTGCGATTGGGTGTTCTCTGTGGTGAGTTCTTCGACAAATTTAGCGAAAGACGTGACAAGTAGTTTCGTTTCCCGAGTTCGGACTCTATTTGTGATCTGGTTGCGGAGGCGGTATGTGGGAACTTTAGGTAGGGTTGTCACATTCTGTGTCATTTGAAGGATTATTTGTCACAACAGTTACATTGCTTACGCGGAATTAGCAAAATAATGGCTTATTTTACATTTCCTTTATGGACAGTTACTTTACTTTTTGTTTTACATCTATTATAATGGATTTCCGCAAAGTAACGTCCGATTCAATAAAATAATAAATAAAGTAAGTTAAATTTGATTATTTGTAGCGAAATTTCTTCCAAATACCACTTGATCTTAATACACTAGACATTTTTCGTAATATAATCCTGACATAACTATCGTCATCATACGCGAAAAAGCATTGGGACTAGTTTTCAACCCTATTACCTATAGGGTTCGAGTCATCTGATATTGATTTTTGTTAGTTGTAAATGCTGTGTAAAGGTCTACTACTAGGTTGTAAATTTGTCTGAAAGAAGCCTTGATATAAATGTGAAAAATAAATACATCCTCAAAGTGAATCTAAAATCTTTGTGATGTTAGGTAAGGAAAATCTATCCTCGTGTATTTGGTTATTTAATTCCCTGTAGTCAATTACAACTCGCCATTTTTTAGCTCCCGAGTTGTCGAGCTTTTTCGGTACCAATAGACTAGACCTGGGGCTTCTACTTACCTCAATTATTCCGTCTTCTAATATACCCTGTATTTGCCTATCTATTTCTGCTTTCTGAGTTTGTGGCAACCTATACGGTTTTAAGTCTATAGTATGATGATATAATGAAGTAGTGGTTAATTTATCTCCGGGTAAATGAAAAATTACCGGGAATTTGTAAAATTATTTAGTGTTAACAAAGAAATCAATGTCTTTAACCTATCAAAATTAATTGATGATTTATTAAATTGATAGATATAGTAAACTTTTAACAATGATTTACTTACAGAAAAATAATTTTAGCTAACATTATCATTTTGTGTATTTAAAATTCTTATAGTTATTTCACCTTTTAACGATTTCACAATAGAACTTGCTATAAATACGCCATCGCATAATTCCTGACTTTCTAAAACGTATTCAGCGTCTCTCCCTCTGTGGCGTATCGTCTCTTTGTCTAGCGGTTCAGTTGTTGGACTTGACTGCATGAGGTCCCGGGTTCGAATCCCGGGTTGGGCAACAAAAAGGAAATGGGTTTTTCCAATTTTCTATTAAAAAAAAATGTTGCTCGGGATAGGATATGTGCTCGGTTGGCGATAGGCTTGCCACCTATCACATTTTGGGACTTAGTATCTTCGGCTAGTCGTGGGTGCCCCGGTTGTGTCTCTGCCTACATCTTCGGGGATATGGGCGTGAAGATACTTTTTTTTAATCAGCGTTACTATTTATATTAATAAAGTGAATTGGCTCACTTTGCACTGGGATAGTCAAATATTTTTCCCCTGAAGCGCTAATAATTATTGGTAATGTAATATAACTTCCCAATTCAGAAGAATGTTGCTCAGTAATTAGCTCATAATTCAATATTGCATTATATTTTTGTAAAAAATCTTGACCTAAAATACCCATGGTTTTGGAAGGTATTTTCTTTAACACGTAAAACTTGTGTGTAAAGCTTTACTTATTATTATACAACGTTACTATTACATGACCTTCCAAAGTTATATTCCCAGCTATCCATTTTATATGAAGTTGCTGTTTATGGAATGGAATTTGTAAACTTTTTAAGGCGGCACATTCGATTACCGATATTGAAGAGCCGGTATCGATTAGGTAACTATGTTTACGATAGTTACCGTAAAATGACACTTTGTTGAGCGCGTGGCATGTACAAATATAGGAACGAAAAAAATGACTCAGTGACTGTACTTCAGGGTGGTCTTGCACCTTGACTTACCCAACCAAGAAAACTTTTTCGTTCTTGCCTGGTTCTACAATGCCTATTAGAAAAATAGCTGCCTGTATTCCTGGTATTAGATGATGTTTGCATATAGAAACCCTCTCATGATGCTAATGGTGTCACGATTTCTTCATCCTGAGCTGCCTGTACAGCATCCTTCAACCAATACACTACAACCCTAAATTTATTAGCTAATAGCCACTTCTAAATGACATCAAAAAAGAAAACGTTTTTTCAATTTTTTTTAATATAAGATATCGAATGGGAATCTAGGAAAATTCAAAATACTCGATTTTTAATGTAATTAGACGTGGTAATATCGAAATGAAAGTCGATTTTGCAAATAATTGAATTGTAAATTGACCTTTCGTCCTTAAATCTATTGCAGTGTTCAATTCAAATTCGTCCGTATGGCCTGTTGTGTGCAAGTTGTCAATTACCTACTGTTATTTTTGTAATTTTGGATCATTGCTGGATCTATCCTGATACAGTAAAATTAACAATTTATAGCATTGAAATCGTGTTAGCTGGATGGTGCAAGGTGGTGGTATAATTAATATTAAAAGATGAAGAGCAAGAATAATTATAAAAAAAATGATTTAGGTCACATATTATATTCATTCAAATAATTTTAAACACAAATTGGTACGAGCGGTACAGAATTGATACAGTTGTTGAGACCAACCTACTACCACCTCTCTTGAGCAGCCCACCTCTCTTGAGAAACGGCAGCGAGTAGAAACTGGATCTGTAACACAATAAATACTTCAAGTTAATAAATAGACAAAATTTAATTTAACCACCAGGTGTTCACATACATCGTTAAAAAAGTTAAAAAAAATTAAAATATTGTTTATTTCTTTAAAAATAGTTACATTATTTGATACAGTTGTTGAGACCAACCTACTACCACAGAATAATATGTACTATCGTCTACTACTACGTATTTATTAAATACTTGTTTTAGGTGGTCTCGCTCTTCCTTACCAAAATTTATCAAACACTAATAGTAATAAAAATTTACTTGAATTTCATTTGTGAGAAAAAAATCAAAATCAGTTAATACGATTACAATCAAATAAACTTTTAAGATTAGATTAGATTAGATTATATTTGTCGGAAGGTCATGAGCTTATATACCTATTTCTAGTATCTGTGGTCATGAGTGTCGTCGGTGCAACGCATCCGCTTGTAACGTTGGAAAGTCATGAACAAAGTATAGTTATAACATTGTGGTCATTAGTGCATTTGGCGCCACAGGTGCATCGGAATTCTCGTAGCTTGTTTCTTATTGGTCGGTTTATCGGGAAGTCATGAATAAAATTGCTTCGTTAGCACAACAGGTGGCGCATTAGCAAGTAACTCGTTTCTTATTGGTACGTTCACTGCGGCCACGTGTATATAAACCCTAGCGCCGCCATATTGCGGCAGACATGCCTTGTGCACGTCTCTTAATGTTTGGACCGTACGGTACGGAGGTCGGCACTGGTAATAGTCTCTCCCTGTCATAGGTTGACAAACAGACACTTCTAGGTCGCAATTGTTAATTTAATTGGGATCTTGGGACCCAGGATGTGGGCCGGTCCGGGGGGTGCATTATTCGGTCAGCACTCACGTTAAGGGGGGCGGGGTGGAGCCCCCCTTACCTCTTCGGGGGTTTTGCGTTTGCGTAAGCACGAACACCGTGACGTGTTTACGTAGTGTTGTCATAGTAGCAGGCTTACTCCAATGTTTACGATGGTTTGTTTAGTAACAAATGGGTGTACGTTATAATTGTTTGTGCGTTATTGTGGTTATGTTTGTAAACAGTGTAGTGAGTAATTACGTAGCTTCTCTAATGTTTATTATTATGATGAGGCTTACAATGTGGTTGTACGATTAGATCAGGTGTTCCGGCTTTGTTTTGATGTTTCTGAATTATTTACTAACTACCCTCAAGTTGCGAGCTCTCAGCCTACTAGTCCGGCCTACTATTAAGCAAACTTTGTATCGCTTGACATTAATGCTTCGATAGTAGCTCAGTCTGTCGAATCCAACGTGAAACATTCCAAAATCAACAACAGTATTTATTATGAAAAAATTAATTAAAAAACGTTTTTCAGGAGACCAAATTGTGAATCTAAACCATTATCGAATCCCCTTGAATATACACAAAAAAATTCATCAAAATCGGTCCAGTCATCTAGGAGGAGTTCAGTGACAAACACACGAACACAAGAATTATATATATTAAGATAGATTATACTTTTTTACAATTGAAAGAAATTATTATTTACGTGAACTACAGTTCAATGTAGATACCAAAGATTTGAATGGTAAGTTTCCAACCTATTAGGCTGCCTTAGCTTAAATTTTCCTAACCTAGAACACAGTAAGGAAATCTGTAGGGTTACTCTTGGATCTCGATTTCATGCAGATTGGAAATTTAAATCGGGTATCTTTCGGTATTTTGGACATAGTACTAGCGGATCATTAACATTTAAGTCCAAAAAATTCAGCGACAATGGTAGAATAATTTATTAACTAAATAATCTATTAACTGGACCGTTTTCAGACAGATCGTTGTAGAACTCTACATCCTAGTAAGTTTCTATCAATTATTACATTTAGAAATGATTCACATTATACTTAGTTGGAACTTGGTAAAACTTCATCATAGGTTTATAAAAATAACTACGTTACAAAAAACCGACTTCAAAACTAAAAAGTAAATGCAAAACATGTATCTGCTCGACCTTCATGGAGTGCAGTCGAATTCTCCTACAGATACTTCGGTTACGAAGCGAAACGTACGTTGGGTTTTCGTATTGTTGGTGCTAATAAAACAGTTTAGTTGTGTGTGTTGTGTGGAGCATGATATATTTGGGAGTTTAGGCTTCCGGTAAGTCCAATTCATTCATAGCTCACTATTTTGCCTGTTTTGTCACGCCTTAATACGTATACATTTCTTTGGCGGAAAATTGCAAATTAAATAATTTTATTTAGATTTAAGTATGGATTTCTGCAAAGTAACGCCTTCTTCTACCAAATTTCTAAAAAGTAAATAATAATAAAGATTTAATGTTAATTATATACTACCTATTATTTATATGTGCTAGTTACTAATAGGTTTGAAGTCTGGGCCAGGTCTAAACTAATGAGGTGATGTAAATAACTTATGATAAAATAATAATTATCCTCAACTTTTTTAAGTAATTAAACATCGCTCTCAATAAACCTGTAAATGTATTTATTGATCAACGAGTTTCGCTGGGATCACCAACAGTTTTAAAATGTAGGGGTATCGTTTGTTTCAAATGTGTAACGTAAAGTATTTCAGTATTTACTAGCGGCCCGCCCCGGCTTCGCACGGATATAAAATACACACATGAACCTTCCTTTTCAATCACTTTATCTATTAAAAAAAGCCGTATCAAAATCCGTTGCGTAGTTTTAAAGATTTAAGCATACAAAGGGACATAGGGACAGAGAAAGCGACTTTGTTTTATACTATATAGTGAAGTATTAAATTGGTTTGGCACCGACTTCAAACCTATTAGTAAATAGCATATATAAATAATAGGTAGTATATAATTAATATCAAATCTTTTTAATTATTTACTTTTTAGTTTTGAAGTCGGTTTTTTAACGTAGTTATTTTTATTTAACACTTTTTAGTTTGTTGCTGATATGATTTAATGTTTTAATTTTATGAGTAAGTATCTTTATAGCATGTTGCTGAATGCATATGAGTATGTAATCTTGTCACTAAATACCTAAGTGGATCAAATTTACTCGATTTGATTTAATTTAATAAAAAAGACTTCGGGATAAGTGAAAGTAGATAAAAATGCTCATAAAATAAAAACTCATCGGCCTTGGTTTTAGTTGTGTTTGTATGTCTAAACAATTTCAAGAATATTTGATCAATAATTAATAAATGAAAACCCGGTCCCAAATATCGATGAAGCCCGGTCCACATGGCGATAAGTGTTCTTGTGTTAACGATCAGCTGCGACACGAATAGTCAAAGCTATGTGACCGGCTTTTAAAGATGAGCAGTTTTTTTAAACATTTTTTTAAATATTTTGCCAAAATATCAACCTATCTATGCCTAGTACAGTAAATAATTGATATTTTTGCAATGAAATTATAAAAACAGTAGTCACAATTTCAACATTATTCACACTAGTCTCATTCTAGTACATTGGCAAAAAAAAAACAAGTTAAACATTAAAATGACACCTATTAATCATACATTACTAACCTCCACCTTTTTCTGAACCTTTTTTTACCGGCTGATCACCTCGTCACAAAATAATTCAGCTTAAATTGCCTAGGTGGCGTGATATTCAACAATAAAGTACTTGTTACTTATGTGTTGCCCTTTTCCTAAAACTTCCAAACTAAAATATTTGTTAACGAAGAATTATTTGCACTCTTTTGCGTATTACTTTAGTTAGTTAGTATCTTCATGCCCATATCCCCGAAGAGGTAGGCAGAGGTACAACCAAGTCACCCACGACTAGCCGAAGACACTTAGTCCCACAATGTGATAGGTATCAAGCCTATCGCCAACCGGGCACATTTCCAATCCCGACCAACATTTTTTTTATTAGAAAATTGAAAAAATCCAATTTTCTTTTTGTTGGCCGACCCGGGATTCGAACCCGGGACCTCATGCAGTCATATCCAACACCCGGACCGCTAGACCACAGAGGCGATGCGTATTACTTATTTGTTTTTATTTTAATACCGTAACAGTTTCACTTTTTACAGCATCATCAGGTCTAAAACTTGTAGTAAAAAGCGAAACCGGAAGGCTAAATTAAATAAAAATAAATAATTCATACGTGAAACAGTACAAGTGTTTCTTCAGTTAACAACATGAACAGACGACATCAATTTCAATTATGGTCCCGACACGATCCCGGTTATAATAGCTCCATCTATTAATGCGCCCTTGATTTTTTTTTAAATTCAGATTATGTAGCGAGTGGCGCATCTAATAAGAGTAGTAATCTATGATATTATTGACATGTTCAATGTTTCAAAGAACATGACGTTTAGGCCACTTTGGCGCAAAATTTATATAAGGAGTTTTGGCGCCATCGAGAGAAAAGATGGTCGAAGTTTTTTTCATAATTATTGAATTTCGTGTTAATATTGAGTGAAATTAGTCAATTTTGGTGGCATTTTGTACAATTTTGTTCAGTGAAAGTGCACAAATGAAATAATTATAAAGAAATTAGCGTATCGTATATTTTCTCGTTGCCGCCAAATCTCGTTACATGAGCTTGTGTAAAAAGGCCCCGCTTTACCCAAGAGCCTGACATGACTTACTGACGACTTACGAGTGATGACTAAATAAAATTAATTGAAATTGATATAAAATTTGATGTAAATTTCTACTTGACTAATGGCTAAATACTAACGTGAAGGCCAAAACTTAAAGAAAGAAAGAACGAAATTTATATAAAAAAAAAAGTAATAAGTTTTGCTATGTTTTTAATTCACCTAAATCATTTGACACGAGTTGCCTTAAATCTGAATGCCTTTAGACTTACTTTCAAATTAAACGGGTTTATTGCCATACTAGCTTAGCATAATAGCAAGTATCTTGTGTCACTTAAGCCAAATTTCGTACAAAGTTCGGTTTTGCTATATATCTATGGAAGATCCGCATCTTATTACGTAGTTTTTATATACTCTTTGGTTTAGGCGTCCTGTTGAAGACATTGGTGGCAATGTCGGAGTACTATAGTTATTCTGTGGTGGCAATAATGCAGTGCACCAAAGAGTACGCACTACGTAATACGTACTTACTAAAGAAATTTTTAGTTATCGCAATCTACTTTCAATGTAAGTAATAAAAAGCGACAAGACACGTTTAGTGCCCTAAGATGAAATTTTTACACATGTGACTTGTATTAATTTAAATATTAATTTAAAAACGTTGATTTATAACTTCATAAGTTAACATGTCCCATTGACCTCTAATATTCCTATTTCTATGACATGTCCATATCGATCTGATACATCTAAATCTTTTGTTTTGTAATATAGTACCAACACATTTAAAATAAGTTTATCTTGTGGTCAACAGTATTACAACTTTATTAACACAGTGTAATATTTTCCATCAATCAATAAATAAATATCGCTGGACAAGTTACACAAATTCCCCCTTACTAATAAAACTCTGCACTGTCTGCACCGTTGGAATCGAATCCGAGCCTCGCGGTGGGTCCGTGGAGTTAGGCGTATACGCTAATCCCTCGAGCAACGATGTGTTAAAAAAAGCATTTACTATATATATAAGTATATGTTTATTTTTTATTTTTCTTTTTTTTAAATTTGTATTTCGTTTTTATGTAACTAACTGTTTTTTCGTATAATTTTTAGAAAGTTATTTAGAAAAATATGTTGCCTTTTTTGTTGAGTTTTAAGAAATGTCTGTTTGTTTCCTTGAAATAAAATAAAACAATTATCAATAATGAATGAAAAATTTAAATGACCTGGAAATGATTTACATTAGTTTAAAAACATTTGAGCTAACTTACCACGGCCACTACCAAACAGGCAATCTTGGCGGACTCCATTTTTTTTAAAAATAAGATATTGAATTGACCAGCTTAACAAATCGAAGGCAATTTTGCAGAATGATATTCGACATGAATTTGTGTCTTATATACTAAAATTTACGTATATTATCATTAATAATTATTTAAGAACATCAATATTCAAATAGATAAAACTAATTGACAAATAGAAAAAGCGAAAACAGTTTCAAGGTCGCTTTTCATTATCATTAGTTTGAGTAACCTACGTTTGCGGAAATTATTAAATGTTTCTTTTCAGGATGTTTTTTCTCATATAAAAAAGTATTTTCACGCCTACATCCCCGCAGAGTTAGGCAGAGGCACAACCAGGGCATCCACCACTAGCCAAAGACACTAAGTCCTACTATGTGATATCCAATTTCTGGCAACGTTGTTTTTATTAGAAACTTGAAAATTGCCCGACCCGGACAGTGAACGCGGGACCACAATAAGTTAGGTCCGACGCCGGAACGTGAGATAACAGAGCCGATATTCTTTTTTATTAGCATTAAAATTAAGAAATCTGGGGGCACGCTCGTGTGTCCAGATTCCTGGCAGAGCAAAGCAAAGCAGAAGGCCACTACGTATCTTTTCTTAAATACTCGTCGAGGGTTCCGGTCTATTAATATTAAGCGATATTTTGAGCGAAATTAGGTAAGGGTGAAAAAATCGGGCGATTCTAACGATGCTGCATGTATTTTTGGAATTGCTATATTTTTTGCCTTTTTCGTGCTCAGTCCAGTGACGATCTGAGCATTTTTTTGATGCAGCATGATGACTTACGTAACACGAAATTTGCAAA
>NJDC01008673.1:0-14116 GCA_002245475.1 Calephelis virginiensis
CGGACTGTCATCGTACTCGGTGAAAACAAGTGGCGAGCGACTTCGACTAACATCTGCAAAAGAATAATTTCACACATAAGCATCATCATGACGGTTGTAATCACGCCCCAATCACGCCTTTCAGTAAGGTGATCTTGGTGGAAAATTTGTTTAAAATAAATCAAATTTTGGATTATATCTACGTTCCACACTGATGCAAACCACTATTTTAATCGGTGTGGAACCCCTATTAGTCATCGGATTTCAAACTACAGTGCTTGTACTATGAAACAGCGATACGAGTATCTAATAAATTTCAATACCATTCCTAAATACATACGTAATAAAGATAAATGTTGTTAATGCACAGTACTAAATTTACTTGGTGGTAGAGTTTCGCAACTACTTGTCTGGATTGGTACCACCGCCTTGCCTATTCCAGCCGCCATAACGTCAGCGCTTGGTGTTGACGTGTTCCGGTAAGGTAGCCGGTAAAATTACCTTTGCTCGAGGCTTAACATACCGGCCTCAGGTTGGCAACGCGCCATTGTCCCCTTTGGTGTCTCTAGGCGACGCAAAATTTCTTACCATCAGGAAATACATCTGCTTGTTTGCCTTCCAATATTTTAAAAAAACTGTTTTTTTTACTATATTACATTACTAACGGAGACGGTCAAAGTATAAATTTAATAACGATGAAGAATAAACTACAAAAAATATCTACAGTTACTAACCCCAAACTGTTGTGGGTTGTTGGCATGTCAGTATTGGCTGTTTTCGCCAAAAGTATTCCAAACTATATTTACTGGCTAATCTATTTCAAACTTTCAATATGTAAGAATTATTTAAATAATTCATCATATCTGATTAGGTACTTACCCCTTCTTCTTGACAATGCTTTCTCATTTTCATCTGCCATAGCACAATTTGCCCCAAAAATAACGTGCATTCGATCCTAGTACCAAAGCATATACAGTTAGTATATGCGAGATAGTACATACGAGTATAACAATCGGTGCAATCGAAGCAAAAAAATTGATAACAAAATTATGTATTACCGGTAAAAGTATCAACTTGATTGATGGTAGCGGTATTAAGATTTACCGGTATTTTTCTCAGAATTACCGTTAACATTGTTTAACGTTATTTTTGAAATAACGTTAATGCTCCGAGTTAGATTTAACGATACCATTTTTTACCGGTATTTCAAGCCCTGCTCTAGGGTTACCTGGAAAAGATCGCTGACTTGGCCATAAGTCCGCCTTCGTGTATCTTATCTATTTGAGGTAATTGTAGTTTCTCTGCATTTGGTACACAACAAAGAATTGTTGTATTGTATTGTGTACGTGTATATAATATGATTTATACGTTTACACATAACTTTGTTTGCCTCATTGGTCGAGGGATTAACATACACGCCTAACTAACCTACCGACTAAAACCGGAAATAAAAAAAATATCCACAGACAAGTTACACAGTTTTTATGTAACTCTCAAGTACGTATATAGTAATGTGCTTGTATTGTGGGTGTTAGTCAACGATACAAGTACATAGAAATACTTAAATTTATGCCAAAATAACACACCCAGACCTGAAAATGTCAAAAATTCTTTTTAAAATTTGAAAGAATCTGAATCGAAACCGTAATCATTTTATCTTCCTCAAGAAAATTTTTTTATCATATTTAAAATAGTGTCGAATTATGATTTAACAAATCAGGAGCCAGGGCTTAAGCTACGAATAAACTACTAACTTTATTAAAATTCTACTTGAAATTTTTCTTCTACTTGCCGAAATTCCTAATCGTGTAAATAATCTTATAAATAAAAATCAATTGCTGGTCGTTAGTCTCGCTTAAACTCGAAAACAGCTTTGAATTATTTGCAGAAGTTCTGAAAGGGAATGTTTAAAAGATAAGAAAAAAAGGAAAACTAGGAAAAACAACAGTTTAAGTTTTTCCAAACAAACAGAACGAGAAGAACGATGTTCGCCGGGACAGCTAGTGTATAATAGATTTTTGCGCGTATACTTGTCAAACGGGACATACGCCTAACGGTTTTGACTGCGGCTAATCATAGCATTCTATTACAAAGGTTCTTTTTTTGTTAAAGCTCGGCGAAAAAGCAAAAGATACAACCGCGGTTTATAGTCACCATAGACGTAACAGGTGTGTCGCTGTCCTAAGACCGGGGTGGATAGCCTTTTTTAACTGGTGGAAATCCTCATACATACCCGCCACCTTTGGGAGAAGTAAAGGGTTATGCCGGACCTATACCGCCTAAAACCACTTGGTGACCATCCTCTGTGCGTATCGAGAGACTGCGGGATATCCGGAAAACGCACCACTGTCACATTCACACTTTCGAGCAGACTCGTTCACTCTGAAGCCCACTTTAACTACAACAGCATGGTGTCGCACCATGCTATGCTTCCTCAAATCCCGGCTGCTTTTTAAGCCAACTGTCAGTTGACTAACAGCTACAAACCTGTTTTACGGCCAATATTAATAATTAATCAATCCTAATCCAAAACTCGCTGTCCAAGATTAATATTTTGATCCATTTTTATGTTATCGCTTGCCAATAATATATCTGTGCACAGGATAAATATGGGAATGAGGTATAAGATAGGCCGGCGGATACGCAGCTATCTAGACTGCTTGATATCCATTACATTGAGATAAATTATTAACATTGGCCGTTAGTCGCGTCTTACGACAGACAGAGGATACCGTAGTAGCCTTATTCGTCGCCCGGCACCACAAGGCCCAGCAAGGCTCCAGGATGGAAGGCCTATTGTGCAAGTTTACCGCCTGTCCTACTCTCTAAACCGGAACATGACTGAGTCACTATTGTGGGAGGAATAAGTAAGGCTGTGGATTCCTACTCGAACAAGTTGCTGCACAACACTCTAGCACGAGAAAATAAAAAGGGTAAACCTTTTTATAATATATTAATATAATAAAAAAGTAAATAAAAAGGTTTACGCTAAATTATAAATTCAATTAAATTTAACCAGTAAATCTCGCTGGCTCGGGAGCAATAAGGGAATTTGTTGCCTAATGGCATTTGTTAGAATGACCGAGATTAAAATTGGCTGCAATCTGTGACTTTCTTTACAATTCCAACATCCAACAGGTGTTTTAACCTCAACCCCTTTTCTAATCCATTAACTCGATCATTCTATTAGCGTTACAATTTTATGGATGCTTCTAAAATATTTTTTTAAGTGATAGGTCAGCGTACAAGCTAACGGGTCTCTTGATGGTAACCGAGGCCTATGGACACCATAGATGTTTCAGGTGCGTCGCTGTCCTGAACCCTGGATGTAAGGCCTATTGTGCAAGTCTACCGGCTACCCTACCCTCCGGACCGGAACATGACCGAAAAATTATGGCGGCAGGATTAGGTGAGGCGGTGGATCCCTACCCGGATAAGTTGCTGCACAGCCATCTACCACCAATGATCTTGTTGGTACTGACCTACATTATAACCATTGCTCGCTTCTTACGAGCTACCTTGCAGCGAGGCAGATGATCTTATTCTCTTTAGCGGACCCGGACCAACACGGGAAGAATTTTGTTAAGATACTGTTTATTTATTTATGATATTTGAAGGCAAACAAGCAGACGGATTTCCTGATAGTTAAAAATTCAGGCCGCCTAGAGACACCAAAGAAACACGTCATGACATTATGGCGGCAGGAATAGGTAAGGCGGTGGTACCAATCCAGGTGAGCCGTTGCGAAACTCTATCATCTAGTCAGATGTCACGAGGTTAGTGACGGTAAGCCTATGGTCGCCTTTTACGAGCTACCTAGCAGAAAGGCAGATAGTCTATTCTGCAAAGGAGCCCGGACCAACACGGGGGTTGTTGAACGTTCAACATTGATTGGATGGGATTGGGGATTAACAAGTTGATGATTTTGTGATTAATGTTGATAAAGTTTATTTTGACGTAATGATCAATGCCTGTGGATACAGATTGGTAATAAAGTGCAGTCCTGGTGTAATTGCCCGGACAGATACTATGTCGGTACCTAAGTGGACAATGTCATGTTCCGGTATAGTGATCAAGGTAGTCAGTCAGCATCAGATCAATATATGGTCACATACTAGGTCTACTCTCAAGGGAGGAGGCCTTTGGTTGATATTAAAAATGTACATATTGCCTTCAAAAATACCCCCGACTAAGCCTATCATTATGGATAGCTAAGAACCAACCAAAAAAGTCGAAATCAATCAATCCGTTCAAAAATTACGATGCCACAGACACACATACGGACATAATAATAATAATATCTTTATTGTACACAAAACGTTATCACAAACATGAACATAAAGATAATACAGTACAATGGGCGAGCTTATCTCCAGCAGCAGAGATTTCTACGAGCTGACCCGTAAAAAGGAAAAACAGAAACAAACATAAACGTCGACAAGTGTAGATACACGATTTGTTGACTATGAAATACTTAACCAAATAATAATAAATATAATCATAATTACCCCTCTTTTTCAATGGGGTTAAAAACTGCACAAACCCGATTCCAAATTATTTCATTCGTTTCGTTTTACGTCATGACTCCATACTATTGTTTTTTAAAGAAAGCTAATGATTCCGAGTTTTTCCCACATACATTTTATCAATATGGGTGTAGTTGTTTATGAGTTATATCTACTTTAATTTAATGCGCAAATGTTCATTCATGTAATATTATATCACTGGTATTAAGTACCAGTGTGCGTTACCAGTGATGACCTACGACACCGAGACGTGGTCTCTACTGTGGGCCTGATAAACAAGCTCAAGGTTGCACAGCGAGCTATGGAGCGGGCTATGCTCGGGGTTTCCCTGCGAGATCGATTCAGAAATGAGGAGATCCGCAGGCGAACGAAAGTCATCGACATAGCCAGCCGGGTTAGCAAGCTGAAGTAGCAGTGGGTGGGGCACATAGCGCGGAGAACTGATGGTCGTTGGGGCAGAAAAGTTCTCGAGTGGAGACCACGCACCGGCAAGCGAAGCATAGGACGGCCACCTACAAGATGGACAGACGACCTTATTAGGGTCGCGGGGTCTCGCTGGATGCAGGCCGCTTCCATCCGGTCGAAGTGGAAGTCAATGGGGGAGGCCTATGTTCAGCAGTGGATGTCCTATGGCTGAAATGATGATGATGATGATGATTAAGTATAAGTCAATAATCACTAGTCAGATCATGATAAAATATATGATACCACCTCGGACTCATGACCTATTAACAATTGTAATGACGAAGGTTCAGAATTTGTTGGCACTTTTTGGCAGAGTAACAAGTTTTTAGAGCCACTGAACAAAATTGCTATGAAATATTTGTCAGTGCCAGCACCTTCTGTTCTTCGGAGCTTATGTTTTCAACGGCTGGATGTATACTATCATCCCGACGCAGCAAATTGTTGGATGACGCTGTCGATCAACTTTGTTTCATTAATCAAAACAGTAGTATAGTTGATTTGTAAGTTTTATTTTTTATAGGGGATTTTATTTCATTACTTTTCTTATTTTTTTTTTCCAATTCTGTACATAAAAACCTAAAGTCAATCTTAAAAACAGTTTTTTTAGAAAAGTAATTGGAATATACCGGTTCTGAAAATTGTAATCGGTTCACGTCACTAACTTTAATGATTTATTGGTATCGCCCATCAGTCACTAAATTAGCTAGTCAGTAGGTAGTATCAGCCAGCATACTAATGATGCTCAAAAGTAAAAGTAATGCCCTTATCAAAAACCCTTTAACGAGATCATAGAAATTTTCACTACAAAAACTTTAACGTGAGCGCCCAACTTGCACAGCACCACATAACGAGTGTGCTCGCGCTGCTCTTTAAAGTTTCGTCCTTGTCATAAAATTCAATTCTATCTATCTTCAATCACGATAACAAGATTCAATTTTCATCAATTTTGCGTACCTTTCAAATATTCGTTATCTTAAATCGGCCAATAAAGGTCTGCAGGATAGGTATAGATATTTGTGTTGTTACATTTCTTACTCCTCTATCGGTGAGTTCCACATTTAGGTTCTTATTAGGTTATTTCATTCGTCATTAATAGAAATTTTTTACTTGTATAAGTGTATCTCATTAATACTTTATACTAATCTTATCTTATTAATAATAAAGACATACATAATAGTATCTGAATCAATAGCTCATATCCCGAAATACAACTGACCGCATTTATAACTGTGATCAGCGATCTGACCCCCCCCCCTTCTTTTCCCGATTAAAAAAATAGTTAGTATAAAAAAGAGCAGTTGCGGTCGTTTTGAAATCCATTGGTTCAGTTCTATTGAACTGAATGGCAGGTGAAAATTTAACAAGGCAAATATACAATGGATGTAGGTACCCAGGAACTCCCAGGATCGTTAGATACTACTTAGTTAGTATAGGAGGTTATATACCTACGAACCCGGCGTGATTGTATGAAAAGGGTAATAAATGTTGTGGAAGCTTTGCATATCTGCAAGGATCGTAACTGCGCTCGATACTCTCTTTCTACTACTAAAAGGGACTTGGCGTAACCATGTGTATGTATGTACATGACATAAATTATGATGATGATAATTAAAAAATAATCAGATTCTTAGCTTAACACCCGTAATCTCAACTCCAAACCAAAAAGAGGAAAAGATCTTAGATGTCAAAGCCTCACGTAAAAGTGCTTCGGATGACGAGGACTTGGCTTCTGAAAATGTTTGAGTGCCTTCTTTAGGCCTTGTGAACATAAGACAAATATTGATTCTGTCACATTTGGCCAAATACTTTACGTTTAATACTTTAAGTTACATTCATATACTTTTTTCAAACTAACATTTCCAGTCCATGTTTATAGAATGAAATAAACTCCATGGCCTCCAAATAATCCCCTGCTCGGATGTAACTTTGACAATTAAGAAATAAAGCCTAAAAATGCAATACGCATCTAATAACAATGGTTTTAAATTCGACCACAGAAAGCATTTCCAATTTGCCAAATACCAACAAATGAATTCATCATTATCAAAAAAGTTTTACGGTTCAGCGAATAACGTATAAAGTGAGTCACTCGACACACCCCTAGGTACAAGATGTGGGCGGAAGCGTGGGTGCATATTATGAACAAAAAACATTTTAAAATTGATTGTCATGCAGATTATTATGACGTGAAATGTGTGCGATTAAGATTAATTACTTATTTAGGGCGGAACATCAGCATAGAGAGTCACAGTCATCACTGTAATATAACATACACATGAGTACAATAGTAGCGGGCATACAACTAATTACACTGAACTGACAGTTTCGCAAACTAAATAAATGAGTGACGAGGAAAAGCCAATCGAAAGGTTGATGACGATTTTTGCGAGAAGACAATCGAAAAGCGAACTCGCATGATTTCAAAAAAATGAAGAGAAACCAGATTATCTGAAAAAGGTTAATCAATTTTTTTAGGATATTGGAAGGCAAACAAGCAAACGGATTACTTGATAATAAGAAATTCACGCCGCCTAGAAAAACCAAAGGTGGAAACGGTGCATTGCCAACCTTAGGTCGGGATGTTAGGCCTCGAGCAAAAGTAAGTTTACCGGCTACCTTACCCCCCGTATCGGAACACTTCAACGGCAAGCGCTGACATTATGGCGGCAGGAATAGGGAAGGCGGTGGTACCAATCCGGGCGAGCCGCTGTGAAACTCTACCACCTAGTAATATTAGCACCTAGTAATAGTAGTAGTAATGTCAGGAGAAGGATCATATGAAAAAAAAACTGATATGCATAGTTAGGACAGGGCTACGTATTTCGGCTCAACCAGTGAATTTATAGATTTATGTCAGATGTCATGGTGTTAGTGAGGGTAAGCCTTTGCTCGCCTTTTACGAGCTGCCTGGCACAGGAAGGCAAATGATCTATTCTGCAAAGGAGCCCGGGCCAAGCCGAGGAAAATAAAATCAAACCGTGATCACTAAAATTTTATAGCACGCGCTAATTAAAGGTTATTTCAAAAAGATTGCACGATTGACGACGATTTTCTAAAAATAACTGATATAGTTTGGGATTTACAAAACTAACCTAGAAACTAATTGATTAATCACTATAATAATTACCTGCACTATCACTAAATACTATGTACAATTAGTATTTGTGACTATTCATCCATTTTGTAATCTGCGAAAGGGGCCATGAAAGAAGAGTGATATTTTATTTATGTACCATAAATAAAAGTTGATTTCCACATTTCAATACATGTAGACTGTTTGACCAGAAGTTGTTCAACGCCAAACGCAAACCAAACAAACTGTCGTCCGTTTTACTAAATAAATTTAAATGGCCCAAAGAATTTGATAAATGAATAGATACAAAAAAAGGGATGAGCGTAATATGTTTGAAGACGACTAAGTTCAGCAGCAAACAGAAGGTTGAAATAACAATTTTCTGAAACATTCTTGTCTACTGTTGTCTCCAACGTAGAACCCTTAACTTCAAATACCATATAATCATATTATACTTTATTATATACCATCATATATTAAACATAATTATTTACCATATAAATAATTCATAAAGAACTTATAACATTAAGGGTTAGGAGAGCCAGTCAATGGGTAAAGGATGGAATAATATAACAAAGTGTTAAAATGAATTTCTCCTAAACGGAATAGGGGGAATCCCTATACTGTTATTCTCGTATGATCATGAAAATCTTATAAAAGGAGGGGAAACTGGATTCTCAATTTCACATCCCTGAATAATTTACTTCCTTGTTGATATATTCTGCGCAGTTTAATGTGCATCAGTATGTTATGTGTCTACGAAGACCGATTAAGGTACATTTGGCGGTAACACGCAGAGGGCCCTCTGCTTGTTTCCGTTGCTATGTGTAATAATTAACCACTGCATTATTACAATAAATTTGCATTACTAACATAAAGGAAACTAAGCAAATTTACGTTGTAGAATTTATGGGTTTGCAATTTGATTTGCCACAGACGATGAATAACGGATGTTTTAGCATTTACGGTAGTTGTCAACCAGCAGATTTTCCAGCGTAATACTTAAAATAAGGAGCTCAAACTCTTATATTCCGGCACCAACCCATACAATTCATACAACTTAAAATAAAGACTTGAAGATATTTTTGCCTAATTAATATCTTTATACAATTGAGTTTCTGAATAGTTTAAGGATCGATTTCATGCACAAAGCAAGTTTTACTACCCACTTTTGGGTTGGCGCCAGATCCAGAAAACTGTGATCATGATAATCTGACATTTTTTTTAAAAAAGTATGCGAAGTTTCAATTCAACCTTCAAAATAGGGTGAAAACACATACACTAACATTCCATTATACGCAGATAAGTAAACATTTTTAAGAAAAAACAGAAGTTAAGAAAAGCATAATT
Organism: Calephelis virginiensis; assembly: GCA_002245475.1. Lineage (NCBI taxonomy): Eukaryota > Metazoa > Arthropoda > Insecta > Lepidoptera > Riodinidae > Calephelis > Calephelis virginiensis. The sequence goes on from NJDC01008673.1 coordinate 9,394, forward strand.
TAAAGGAAATTAAATCTCAAAATATGATCTTCCTAAACAACTATATTAACAGAGAATCGCTTGAAACAAAAAGTACCGGATTCAAGTCCAGTCTAAGATGACATTTTTTAATCACTCGACACAAACATTTTTAAGAAAAAACAGAAGTTAAGAAAAGCATAATTTAAAGGAAATTAAATCTCAAAGTATGATCTTCCTAAATAAATATATTAACAAAGAATCACTTGAAACAAAAAGTACCGGTAACCCTGTCTAAGATTATTTTTTTTATCATAAAGTTTGTGAAGCGTAGCACTTAGCAGTAGTACCTACGCGTCGTACGTACATCGTCTCATCAGACGAGATCGGGCTAGTTTGTTTGAAATGTGGGAATGTGATACACCTATAAAAACTACCAATATTGAACTTGTTCAATTGTTCTGTTTATACCTAATTAACCTAAGCCACGCAAGTCAACAAGTCGAATCCACTATAAAGCTTCCCAGAAATGCCACGTGCGACGCAAAAAAATGTTAGTGGAAGTATGACGCAACGTTTCTATGAACGCGAGACGATTTGAAAACAATATCAATTTCGTCCAGTTTCGCTTTGATGTCTACTTAAATGTTGTGCATTTTTATCGAGGGAAAAGGATTATAATTGATATGTTATACACATATCTTCACGCCAAATCCCTTGAGCCTGCACTCACTACCTGTGTACCTGGAGTCACAATTCCTATAGACCTGCATACCTTCGTCCACATTAATTTAAGTACTCTTATCCACTAATCCGACAAACATGCCAGTTCATGAATTTAACACCAACCCTTAGACAATATAAGCGATTGGCTTGTGGAATGTAAACCTAAGGGCTACCTGGGTAGATAGATACATCCATCCAGATTCGCATTATAAGCTATTTTTTTTTTAATCTTTCAACAGAGGTATACCCGTTTAAAATCTACATCGTAATCAGTTTATCTCAATTCGCAAATAATTTTACTCATGGTGTGTACAACAATGGTGTATATATTAGCGATTGAAATGCAATATATTGCTATGTGTCAAATAATATCGAAATTGGTTAACAATTGTAGTTTTTTTCTTGTTATTTAACTAATTAGCTGTTACTGAAGAACAAGAATATCGCGCGGTTTTTGCCATCTTTGGGTTATTATAGGATAAATCCTGAAATATTCTAAGTCCAAGCTTTGAAATTAAAACTATGTAATTAGTTAAAAATTTAACTAATTACACAAACTAATTACATTTAACTTAAAAAACCCTTAAAAATTTTACAAGTAGACAGCGGACATTATCAAAGTAATTCACGTTCATTCCATAAAAAAAACCATAAAGTTGTTTACTCTACCCTGTCTCAGGATAATTTACATAAGTTTTAACTCCGAAATAAGAAAATTAGGTATTTACTTTTAATTGACTTAAGTTGCAAGACAGAATATATTGATGATACTACTGCAACACACTTAAGCAAACTAATTTTAAGTTATCGCTATCTTTTTTCAAGCCAAGTTATAAACACGTTTTGTGCCGTCACATTAATGTTATAGATTTTAAAATGCACCTAGAAATAAATTATTAAAAACTTTACAAGTAATTTTAACCTGACTAATTTGACTTGACTAAAAACTTTGAATGTCTTAAATTTTTGTTCCTTTGGAAAAATAAATTCATCTAAAATAAGTTGTTGATGCTTAGCAGAATTATCACCTTTACCGTTTTGCTTTGCTTTTCAACAAGTTACTGCGATTTTTTTTCAATTGAAGATATCACTGATTCCACTAAAATAATTTTGATAAAATACAGCTCCGATTTTAAGGATATAAGTCCATTCTTCAAATACAAAAAATCGATCAAAATTGGCCCAATACATTTCGCATCGTGCATCGAACAATGCAAACGGATGGTCAAACAAAAAATTTAAATATTTGTGTATGGAAACATCCCTTGATCCCAATTATTTTTTCAATCCATTTATTTTCGATTTTGCTAGACTGATATTGATCACCAGTAGAAATAGCGTTACAGGTGTGTCATACCCATGGGAGTTATAGGCTATAGTCACAATCAACCAGAGTTTATACTGTCTAATGATTATGTTCGGTAATTTACGTATGGAGAACAATAGCGCTTTTGATCTGAAATTTATTTCTCTTAGTTACCAGAAGAGGTTCTATTTAAAGTTTTCACACAAATTTACGGAGACGCTAACGAGTATAGCGTTGTAAACTCGTGGTAAGGGTTCAGGTACTAATATATTAATAACCAACACCGCCATTTTCCTTGCGAACGTTAGTAAAACTAATAATAACTTTACTGCGTTAGAGTTAAACAATACTCGGTAGGAAGGAAACAACAAACTAGTCCAGTTTACGATCGCCCGGATATTCATACTGCTCGAAGAGGAAACAAGTTATCCATATTTTTATTTCAATAACCGATACGTTTTAATAGCATGAACTGAGCTGTGACATGAAACTAAAGAAAATGTGATCAATAATCTGTAATATATCTAGTTTAGGAGACCAGGCATAAGCTATATTTTTAACTGACTCCAAAAAGGAGCAAACGTGTTTTTTTATATTTTTTTTTCTTATTTTATGTGATAAGACAGCGAACAAGCACACGGCTCTCCTGGTGGTAATTTCGATTACTCTTTCGATTAAAGCATATTAACTACATTTAGAAAATCGAAAAATAAAATTAATATTAATTATATAATTACATAGGTACTTAATAATACTTATTTTTGATCAGTGTCATGAATTTCATTTTTTAATAAGCAGTTAATTATTAAGCTTAAATTAGACTTGAAAATTAACCTCTTTTCAAACATCTCTTCCGAAAGTCTATGGGATTTTAGTAAATTAGTCATGGTTGATATCAGAATGCACCCCACGCACCGTATATTCGCTTCGTAATACAATTGAACACGTAAAACATGTTTGTTTTTTTAATTTGATTAATTATTTAAATAATGAAAGAGTATAAAATAATCCATGGCATCAAAATTCTATAAGCAGATTTTTAGAAAATCGCAGACATACGTGATACGATTGACTGATTAACTATCGAACTTCAATATCAATAATCAATAAAAGCTTAATCAAGTCTTCGCATATAATAATTTTAATGATTATTAAAATCAAAACTAAGGACTACAAATGTAATCATGATTGAAAGTAATCCAGATTAAAAGTAGGTGATGTAATCATGATTAGTTTCAATTTAAAATTATTATTCAAATTTTTATTCTGATAACAACAAAACAAAAGTAGTTGATTACGTCCAACTCTGGTTTAAATTATTTGTATATCATCCTTTTTACCCAACTTTAAAAAAGGAGGATTTTTATGAATGTTAATCGATTTCTCCGTCATATCAAACCGATTATGAAAACTTATTTATTTATTTAAAAGAGCATACTTCCGAAGTGGTCCCATTGCCACTAAGCCTGGATCTAATGATGGAATCCCAGGGAAATCTAGAAAAAACTTAATTTTTTATGTACCTATATAAACCCATCCATTTATAATATTTGTATTTATTGTGAAAGTGAAGCACTTTTTATCAGCGGTAAATATGTAAAATGTATAAATATACATATAACGACTATTGTGAAACTCACTATAAGGCCCGCCACATACATTCGTTCCGCAATTCCTAACAAATTTGAACGCAAATTTTTTTAGGATTTTTATAGGAATTTATACGGAATTTAACGCAACGATTAACAAAATATATCAATTAAATAGTAATATAATTGAGGTGTGTGAAGACTGAAGAGGACGTCCGATCAACGAACGCGTCTGAATTACGCCCTCTTACCGTCACTCACACTTAAACCAACTGATTTATAGCGGCGATTTCCGTTCCCACATCTCATTTCATATCTGCAAATTACCACGATAAACATTTAACGGAAGTTTCAGAAACTATCATCACTATCGTTGGACGTCAATACTGTGCGTTAACAGCCTCAATATACGAATTTATTTGTCATTTAAATAAAAAAAATATAAGTTCAAGTATAACGTAAAAAGTATAACAGTAAAACAGCAAAAGAACGAGGTAAAAAATAACTCTAGTACAGTAGGTATTAAGAACTACCTTGTTGCTCCCGACATCCTCAGTGAAGGATCGACTTTTATACAAACTTTCATCCCCCATTATATTCATTAATATCATAAAAAAAATAAGTTTTGATTTTTGAAAAATTTGCATATGTTTGAACCGGTCTTTAACTATATGCATATCAAATTTTATCAAAATCAGTCCAACGGTTTAGTCGTGAAACTACGACTAGCCCGCAACTTCATACACAATATGTTAAAGTGACTTCGTGGTTGCTGGTGAAACCAGATTTTGAATATATCCTTAGTGTTGATCTGAACTTTAATTTGCTGCTACTACTACTCAAAACTTTGTAAAAATCTAATTACTTAGTAGTTTTGATGGAAAAATTTACAGATAAACAGACGAAAGTTTATAACCCTCATTTTAGGTTCTATATCTTGTATAGAATACATATAAATCATCGCCTCTGTGGTCTAGCGGTCCGGGTGTTGGACTTGACTGCATGAGGTCCCGGGTACAAATCCCGGGTCGGCCTACAAAAAGAAAATTGGATTTTTCCAATTTTCTAATAAAAAAAAATGTTGGTCGGGATTGGAAATGTGCCCGGTTGGCGATAGGCTTGTCACCTATCACATTGTGGGACT